>CAJNOL010000916.1:0-37982 GCA_905250125.1 Rotaria sordida
ATATTTCCATGCCAAATTTTACTATAATAGATATATTTAAAAAAACACATTTGAAATTCTTATCTTCTTTGTTTTATTTTTCTCGAATGGATCAAATCGACAAGAAAAAACAAAACAATAATGATTTTTCTTTTTGTTTTTATTTCCATGTTGCTGTTGATAAATGAATCAAACGTGAAAAAAACAAATGAAACACGTCTAAACCATTTTACGTAGCAATCGATTTATATATTGTTCACGATTTCCAAAATCACCACCATCAGCAAAATGATTAGCTTTCTTTCGCCAACCTCCTATATAAAATAAAAAGAAAATACAAATTCATAATTATATATACAAAAAACAAAAAATCTTTTTCTTTCTTAATTACCTTTTGGATTATTAAGTTTAAATGGCCAGAGAAAGTTTGAAGCCTTTTTAAAATTTTCTCCAACATTAAAAATTTCATGAACAAGATCTTCCATACAAATAATATGTTGTTTACCTAAAACAATGAGCAATTTAAAATATAATTAAAATTAAAAATTTTAATATTCATTATAAATTTACCGAGAGATTTTTCAATAACACTATTATCACTTAATGGAATACGTTGTTTATTAACTTTTCCAAAACCTCGTTTATAAATAAGTTCACGAACAGATTTTAAATTTGGATAACCCCAAGCTATATATGGTTCAGCAATACGTAACATTTGAATAGTAGCTTTATTAAGTTTAACAAAGACACCATTATTTATTTGACGTAAACGAAATAGACGAAGAACCTTTTTTACACGTGGATGAACACCACGAATACTAAAGAAGGTAATTTTAATACAAGAATTTTTGATTTAAAAAACAAAAAAAGAAAACATACCCACGAATACGAATAACAAAAGCAAGTGATGGTTCAGCTTCAACATGATAATTACCACGAACTTTAGCTGAACGTTTAAGACGAATTAAATCACGTTCTTTTTTACGATATTCGCTATTATATCTTTCAGCACGTTTAAATATAACTAAACGTTTGTATTTTTTGTGCTATTAATGAAAACAAAAGAAATATATATGTACAGAATAAATTTTGAAATCGAATAATTTCTTTTTAGTTTTTTTTTACTTTAGCTGCTTGAACTTGAGCACGAAGTCGACGTGCTTTAAGATCAGCATAGAGTTTTCGTTTTTTTAATAAGACTTCTGGTACTTTCGGTACGGCCTTTTTTGGTGTTGTAGTTGTATTCACTTTTTTAGCACTAAAATTAAAACGATTAAGATTAATTGAAAACAAAAAACAGCTCACACATACGTATCAGTCATTGCAAAGAATGAACTTACGATAGATAGATCTAAAAAAAACTAACGAAAAAAAAAAGAAATTGTCAAATATAAATTTCGTTTGAATAAACTATTAAGAACTATATCTAAGATAGAGGAGTCGAATAGTCCATGTTTTACTTTCATACTATAAGTATCAATAAAAAATCTATTGATTAAAATAGATGAGAAAAATTATATAAATAACTTTTAAAAATTATTTTTAATTTTATTTAAATTAAATTTTTGATTATTTTCTAAATTTTTATTCATTTATATACAACCGCCATCTTCTGATTGATTTTCAGAATGTCGAACAATGAGTCATCACCAAAGAGACATCGCCTGTTGATTACATCAATTTTCAGTAAAAAAATCAAACAGAAACTAAACTGAATCACTTTTACATAGGATATTCAAAGTCGAACATCTTTCCAGTCTTTAATTTGGTAATTTTTACATCCAATATGAAAAAGGCTGTATATTATTCAATACTATTAATAATCTCATATCGATAACGTTCAAGAGAGATAAACGTAATAAAGATTAAAGAGCAAATATCATATTGTATCTCTTTCTTTTCATTCTATAAATTTGAGCCAATAGAGAACTGATAATTATTCAAATGAACTAAAGATCTTAATTTAATTTTTCCGACACCTTCAGCGAAGGAAATCTATATCAATTATCTTTCATTGGTTGATTGTATTTCACAATTGTTGTGTAATTACTTATTGATTATATATATCATGTTTACGATACTGATTACTTTCTAAATTTCATTTAATTTTATCTTATTTTATTTATGATATATATATATAGTAATAAACATAAAACAAAGACAAAAACTTCAATGACAAATGATATAATAAAGAAAACACCACAAGAATAAATGAGGAACAATGTACAGTAATGAAAACATAAATATACACGAAATAAAGAACAACAACAACATCAAATACACAGTTACATTTATATATATTTTTTCTTTTTTCTTTTGTTTTGCTGGACAAATCAATTCTCTATGTTATCCCCTTTTCTTTTTTCTTCTTTATGAACCAAAACCATAGAGTGTACGACCTTGACGTTTAAGTGCATAAACGACATCCATTGCCGTAACAGTTTTACGTTTAGCATGTTCTGTATATGTAACAGCATCCCGAATAACATTTTCAAGAAATATTTTTAAAACACCACGAACTTCTTCATATATTAATCCACTAATACGTTTAACACCACCTCGTCGAGCCAAACGACGAATAGCTGGTTTAGTAATACCTATTCAAATGTATCAAAAAAATTTTATAATATAAATTTAATCTAATAGATTTTCTATTATGATTTAACTTACCTTGAATATTATCTCGAAGTACTTTACGATGTCGTTTGGCACCACCTTTGCCAAGACCTTTTCCACCTAGACAATTTAAAATATATTATTCAACTTTTTTTTTTGTTTCTAATAAAAATAAACAAATAAACTTACCTTTGCCACGTCCAGACATGATAGATAGTTAATATAATAAATATCTAAAATGACAAGATATAAACTGCTTATATACTTGTTTAAAAGTTATATCCGATTGGTTGTCAATAACAAGTAAGTTGTCCTTTATATTGATGTCTAAAACACGACCGACATAAAAAATAAGGAAAAAGAAAACAAAGATTGCGAGACAAATTTTTTTTTAAATCTCGCGACATCTGTTCATATAAATTCAATTCTATTTTTAAATATATATATAAAAACAATACAAAACCATTTGATGTTTTTATGCTGATAGAAAAGATTTTTTCCATCACATTGATTAAATACATTTAAAATAAAAATGTATTTTTATATACAAATAAATTAAACACGTAAGATTTCAAGAAAATTATTAAAACATATTGCTATCCAATCTGGTTGTGTTGTACTCCATTGTACTTGATTTATTTCACCATCAGCTGTATAAGCAAGTATTGGATCTTCAATTGCTTTTGGCATTTGTTGTATATCCCAAATTAATGCTTGTCTATCATCGCCTTTTACAACAAAAAATAAAAGATAATTAAATATTTCTTTTTCGAATAATACTAACTTGCTGTACAAATATGACATGGTGAATGTGGTGCCCAAGCTACACCATTAACACCAGCTCGATGATTATTTAATCGAGCAACTGGTGTACATGGAATTCGAACATCAAGAATAATAATTTCAGTTGAATCAATAGCAAATGTTGATAAATAATTTGGATCTTGTTTATTCCATGCAAGACGTAATAATGAATGATGTTGTGGATCTTCATAAATAATAGTTGAATGTTCTAAATGACGTAAATCAAACATTCGTACTGAACCATCAGCACCAACAGATGCAAACATATCACGACCACCACCACCGCGACTAAAAGCAATATCATATACTTCTTTATCATGAGCAATTAATTGTGTTCGAACATTTCCATTTATTGGATTGGTTCGACCAATTGCTTGACCTGTCTAAAAAAAAGATACAAATAAGCATTCTGTTTTTTAAGCTTAATACAAGAGAGATTATCGAGAAAAAAATGTTATTATACGCTGAGTGTCAAGTTTACTCATACTGAATGATGTGCAAGGTAAAATATTTACTTCAAGACCCCATATTGTACAAGTTGTATCAATACTTGATGTACCAATTAAATTTGGATCAATTTCATTCCAATCAAATGATGTTAATGGTGCACAAAAATCAGAATTTTTATTCTAAAAACTAAGACAATTAAAAGTTTGAATAAAATTTAAAAAAAGAATAACGTAAATTATTTTTACATTATTTAATAAACATTCTAATCTTGTTCCATTATCACTTGTTTGCCATATACGTAAATAATCACCGCTTGTAGCAAGTAAATCAGGTAAAGTACCTTTCTTTAGAAGAATAAATAAAAATAGAAAAACAAAATTTCGATGAAAGTTTATTTACTGTATCTGGTATCCACATAATTTTTGTTGTTGGATAAGGATGATCAAATATTGAACGTGATGTAAATTCTGATGTATCTTCATCAAGTGAAATAATTTGAACCTATGAAAAAAAAATCAAATAAAGAATCATTTATTTTATTCAATGGTTTTTTTTGTCTATTTACTTTATTATTATATTCTTCCACAAATGAACCAAGTGCAAGACGAAAACGTTTATCTGGTCGAACAGACCAATTCATAGCATAAACCATCCATGGTGCTGCATATCTATAGATTTCTTTGCGTTTATTTTGAGAATTATTTGATGGAAACATATCTAGAAGAAAGTTATTGTTTTTTCTTTTTTTTTTTTTTAAAGAAATTTTTCTTGGTTGTTGTTTTTCTTTTTTCTTCTTATGTTTATTCAAAAAAAAAAACAAATAAACAAAAAAACGGATTTCGTTATTATGATATTTTATCTTATTCAGCCATAGCTTCATCAGCTGCAGCTGCTGCATCAACTTTAGCTGCTTTCTTGCCACCTTTTTTACCACCACCACTTTCTTTCTTTTCACTTGTACTATCTTTACCAGTATCTTGTTCACCTGGTGCATCTTCTTTAGTTGATCGAGTATAAATTTCTTGTCGACTATGTTTAACAACTGAACGTATAAGACCACGACGAACAAGTTCACGAATTATTGAACGAGCTAATGAACCACGAACTTTAAAACGTTCACATACAATAGCCGGTGTGATAAGTTTATATTGTGGCAAATCTTTCACACATTTATCATAAGTTGGTTTATCAAATAAGACCTTAAGATAGATAATAATGGATTAGGAAGAAAAAACTAAACAAACAACTGTAAAATTTACCATATTGTTAAGTTTGTCGCGAACTTTTCCTTTCGACCATTTCTTCTTTTTAGCTTTACCACCAGATGAACCTCCGGATGCTTCTTTTTCTTTTTTTTTTGGTTGTGCTGCTTTAGCCGGCATTGTATAAAATGATCTAGAAAAACATATAATTATTTTAAAAAGACAAATCCATGTAAAACAAAAAAAAAAGAAAGAAAACTGTTAAATGGTATTCGTCATCGTCATATTGTTGATTTTATTGCAATGATTTACAAAAAACCTTCGCTTAGAAATAAATTGATGCTTTTTTTTTGTGTGTTAAAATTTTTTTTGAAAATAGACTTCTTTAGTTTTTTTAATGGATTTTAAAGATTTTTCTTGATTGAAAAAAGTTTCTTCAAAAACTATAAAATGACATCTATTGAATATGAAATTACACCAATAAGATATTTCCATATTTTATTTAAAAAAAAAAAACTGGAAAAAATTATTTTCTATTCCAATTTTTCTACTATGATAAGCGGTAGAAAGATTTCAAATAGTAATTCGAGTAGAGAATATCAAAGACAAGATCTCAAGATAATTAAAATCCTAGTTTTTCAGCACCTAGAACGCTTGAATATAATTTTATTTAGACTATATAGAATGTTAGAGTAAACCATTCTCTATAAAATCAGATGTCTCCGAGTTCTCTTGTGATGTTTTTTGACTGTGATACAGTGATTTGGTTGAAGGTCAAAAATGGCTTTTGTATAGGAAATAATAAAATTAAAGATTTTAGGCACTTTTGTAAGGTTCTTATATCTCAGCAAAGAAACTTTTCAAAAAACTCGAAAACATCTCATGTTGTAGAGAATTGTATGCTCTATTGTTCTATGTAATTTAAATAAAATTATATTCACGCGATCTAGATGCTGAAAGCTGGAGTTTTGGTTTTCTGGTGTCTCTATCTTTGAAAATTGGATAACGATTTTTATTTCCTTATATTCTTGTTGAAAACAATTTTCTCTATTCGAATCCATATTTACTCATAAAATACTCTTGAAGTATATAAAGTATTAAAAAATAAATTCTAGAACACGTACTCAAAAAGATCATTGTAATCGTTAAAAACATTTATAAAATATATTTCTATTATTCTGTTTGGCCAGTCGGCTTTTTGTCACTAGAAAACGACTATCGTTTACTGCGATGATCAATTATAACGAGGTAATGGAATCTATTTTCTTCGTTTAATAACATCTTCGGTACCGTACGTCTACTTCGAACTGATTCAGTTTATCTTGTAATGATATGAAAGAATGATATACGTACTGAAAATTTCCTTTCGTGAACATCGAATCGAACAAATAAAAATCGATTTGAGTTTTGATGTAAAAACCTTGGTATTCCATTTATATTTTACATACGATAAATAGTTATTTGATTGGCATAATTTTATATTCATTATCGGTTCTATTCGAATCTCGAATCAGAACGAGTTATCTTAAAAATCGATTTCTGAGATCTGAACCTATGTTGTAGCTAGCATCAAAGCTGCTATGATTCTGTGTTTAACTACATCTTGGATTCTGATTACAAGCGACTAGTCGATTTGTAGCAGCTACGATAAAGTACGTAAAGTAGATGAACATCACTCATAGAGCCTTACAAGTAAAATGTATGCCTCAAATTGAAGTTCTAACTATATTCATTAAATACTAGACAGACATTTCACATTTTCTGAAGGTTCTTCTGCTCCAATAGAACTAAAAATCTATTTGTAATACACTAAAAAATAACGACTGATGAATAATGCAATTATTTCGCACGGATTTTCCGAAGACTTTTATCTGAATTCTAATTTACTATCGGATATAGCGTGTTATCAACCAATTTTGGTAGATTCACAAAAATGCGGATCTAAGCTCTTATTGAGATACGGCAACCCAAACATAGTCTTTGTTGCACACTCATTCAGAGTGACTTGTACAGTAATTACTTATCTTTTAGATCGCTTAGGTTTCCAATAGATAATTCTTATCGGGAAACACTCATAACTCACGAGGGATCTCTCAAGGTGCTAATTTATTTCTGGGTGGAAACTATATTCATCCGAATGCGTGCTAACAAGTCTAGAATGATTTGGTTTTCCAGGGATTCGTTCTTATAATATTGAATTCTTACTAAGGGTTCCAACAAAAGTTCGTAGTACCACTAAGATCACGTTGAAATTTAACTTTCGAAATTCGACTTGAAACTCTTCACAAATAATGATCTCACTGTATCTAGTTCATTGTGCATGTTCCAGATTTTTTCGTTGCTTCGCTCGTGAGATACATATATTCAAAATTTAGTTGTATGAAAAAATAAATTTCGTGCTTATATTCATATCTCACGACAGAAGCAACGAATACAGCTGAAAACTTCAGAATACACTAATTAGATTTTATTCTGAGAAACAAAAATATAAAGTCTACTATAGATGAGGGCTACACGACTACTTCACATCAACATACAAGTCTTTTACAGTATGAGACAAAGATTTATTGTTTAACAAAATTCTTTTCTTATTTGAGAGTCATTTCATAGGAATAGAAAAAAAACATATGTGCTAACTGTTTTCTTCTAAGAAGTATATATTTCTTAACGGAGAGATATCACTCTCCAAGTAGTAATAACTCTGCAACGATAGAAGATAGACATTCTTTATTTTGTAAATATATATTCTCTTTTTGCTAAGCACTCAATTCTAAACAGAAGATAGATATCTTTTGGAAAATGGTTAAATCCTTGGATGGTTATATATTGCTTGAGCACCCGTACTTAAATACGAATCGTTCCATGCGGTAAGAAGGAAAAAGATTGATTCGTTCTCTCTACCGTTCTGAACGATTTGTCTTGCATGTAGATGTATTTGACCGTATCTTAAATTTGCTATTGAATCAAGGTTCATCTGATTCAGTAGCAATTATCAATGTGGAAGATATCAAATGCTACAGTGAATTTCCAAAGACATTGTAGTAGAATTAGTCATTCCTAGTTTTTCTCCTGAAACCTTCTCTTTGTCAACTATGTCTTTAGTTATAAGTCATCGTTTGTATTGTGTTTACTCTTGTTGGTCTTTTTTTTAAAGATTCTAATTCGTGTTTTCTTTGTTAAAGTTACTAAATAAATAATTTATTTTCTCAATGAATAATTCTAATTTGATAAAAAATTTATTAATATCTAAGAACGGTCAAAATAACTTCTTTTATTTTTTTTCTTTTACGAATTTGATATTTGTTGATCTCTTTTTACAACCGTTTTCTTATCATTATTTCTTTATCTTATCTCTTACACATTCATATTAAAGTGTAACATTTTTTTCTATTTATAACAAATTGATTCTCTTATGGTATGTAAGAAGCTAATGAAAACTGAATAAATGAGTTCAAATTCAATTTTTTTCTTTACAAATAAAATTAAAAACAAAAAGAAAATTTTAATAAAGTTCAATTATTATTTATTTCTAGGATAAACAACCTAATTCATCAAATCTTCAAGGTTTAGAAAATGATCAACCCATACCTCGAGGTGAACCTAGTGAAATAATTAATTTTGATTCTAACAAACGAATTTTTACTTCTGAACATCAACCAACTGGTGAAATTATTAAAGAAAAATCAGATATATATCGATTACAAGATGAATATTTTCGTTCATGTGTTCATGATATTGAATTAGGTACACACCATAAAACAAATGATTCAATACAACATCAAGATCAACAATATATATCAGAATATGATCCTATCGTACATCCTGATTCAAAACTTGGTCGATTACATCTATCAATACGATATGATGATGAGCGAAGTCAATTAATTATTCAAATAATTAATGCACAAGGTATAATAAGACCTGAACAAGTATATGCACGAGATATGTGTTTAACATTTTCATTAATTGAAAATGATAATAATAAATATGATGTAGAAAAACATGAAAGATTTGTTGTTGAAAATGCACCTATACAATGGAATGAACCTGAGATATTTTGTATTACATATGAAAAAGTTATTGAAAAAAATTTATATATTTTTCTCAGTAATCGTACAGATCCATCAACACCTCGTGATAGAGAAGTAAGAAAATTATTTTGTCATATTAAAGTATTAATTTAAATTTTGAATTTATTTCAGGTATTAATTCCTTTAAATAATCTTAAAAATCATGCTGAAGAAATAAATAAATGGTAAGAAAAAAGAATTAATATTAAAAAGAAAAAAAAAAAGAAAATGATCGTTTTCTTAGGTTTGATTTACAATATGCCTAATCAACATCATAGTCTTTTACGTTTCAATGTTATATGAACTCATTCTTTTTTCTTTTTTCATCATTGAAGATGTGTTGTGTTTTAATATGAATAAAAATAATTCTTGTTTATGATTTGTTATTTTCACTATCGATACTACAATCTTTCTGTTTTGAAATATTTTAATTTATCTCGTTTCTCTTTAAGTATTCTTCACAAAAGAAAAATTCTTTTGTTAGTTGACATATGAATGAATTGCTTGTGTGGGGGATTTTTCTAAATGAAGTTTGTTTCAATTACACATAAACGAGACCAGTCGTTTCCGGTGACGACTCCGCCGGGATCGGAATAATTTTGCTCATATTTTATTTAGAACACATGAGACGTGACAATATGACATTCGACGCAAGTTTTTACACAATCATAAAAAATATCGTTCGCAATGAAAACACGTTGATCCTAGTTCCATCTTGCTCATATCTAGTTTTTAATGTCCTCCAAACTGGTCTCTGATTGATTTGTCCCATACTGAAAAAAAAGTTGATTCCAAACTCGATCCATTCCTAATTTGTCAATAAGGGAAATGAGTAACAGAGATAGTTTATTGTTTTTTTCTATATGTTGAAAGAGAAAGTGAAATATATAAGTAATCAAGAAAAAAAAACAACCACAACACGATAGACTCTATTTCTTCATCAAACAAGTTTTTACCTTACCCTAGAACCCATCAGGTCCAAAATTTTCGAACCCGAACTCGACCGGATTTGATGGCCAGTTATACTTTGTCAAGCTCTTCTCTCTCATATGCTTGAAATAGATCCATATTTGTAGTATAGAATAGCTTGTAAATCTTAAGAAATACGAGTACTATATATATCCTCAACTTTAATTGGTATTCTTATTGGTCTTGGTCGAAAAATTAATCAGGACTAAATTTGGAACTGACTAAGATCGATATGACCCAATCTATGTTAATTTTTAATCCGGGACTCTAGTTTCTATAGTATGAGAAAGTCAATCAATTAATATCTGTTGAGTTTTTCTTTGATGAATATAATCACAATAAAACAATATGTTACAAAATACTGAATGATAAAATTGCATTCATAGTGAATCAAAACAAAGAATGCAAGATTGATCTACTTTAATCAATTATTCGAATGAATGATGTAAATAACTTTCGAAAATTTTACAATGTATGACAAATATGTATGGTCTAGATAGATAATAAACATTTTAGAATATAGTTAAGGATCGTTTTCCTTTGTTAAACATTTACAAAAACCAAAAAAAAATTAGCTCGTTATCAAAGTATCAATAATTATTTTATAGAATTTTTGAGCGATCTTATTAAAAACAAAAGAGAAGAAAATTGAAAGGGAAATCATTTATTTATTTATTTATTTATTCATTCATTTATGGTTGTAAAAGACTACCAGTGCCAATGAGTGATTGAATTGGTTGTTGAATAGCACCGAAAACTTGTTGGATGATTCCTTCGAAATCGGGAATGAGAGCTTGTAAATGAGTTTGAACAAGATTAACGAGTGGTTGTAAAAACTAAAATATACATTGACAATATTTCCTATTGAATACTTCGATTTTTCTATTATTTTCTTACGTTAACACCAAGTTTTATTTGTGAAATTGCCTTTTGAGCTTCAGCACCAGCACGAGCAAATTCGATACTTGCCAAATTAGGTTTTTGCATCCACTAGAAAACAAATATATTATTTATTAAAAGAAAAATTCTATTAAAAAAACTTACGTTTTCAACATGTTGAACAATTTGAAGAAAGACGTTAAACAAACGTTGATAGACTTGTTTAACTTGAGCGGTAAATTGAGTCACAACCTTATTAGAAAAAAGAAATGAAATTTTTTGTTTTTTCTGTAATTGATTTCAATCTTTTTTTTGTTTTTCTTACTTCACCAATATTCATATTCATGAGATCTGGTAATGCACGTTTGCCACCAAAGAGACCTCCAAAAAGGCTAGTTATTTGTTGACCAAGCAGGTTAATTGCATCTATATAAAAAGAAAATCATAAGAAAATATATTAAAATTATTTAGTTTACGAACTTTGATAGATTTGATCAAGCATAGGAGTAACTACGTTATCAGTAAGGAAGTCCATTGTTACTCCTTGTCCAGCACATACGCCAAAAAAGCAAAGAGCAGCGATTAATGCCAAGCACTTCATTTTATCGTTTTGGTAAATTTGGGTTGATTCGAAGTCGTTAAGCGGAATGTATGAGAGCCGATTTATCGAGCAACAATACCATAATTTTGCTGATATATAAGAAAGCTTTTAGCACATTGAGAAAATCGGCATCTGCTTACACCTACCTTCTCCGTGTACCTTACACTTTTAAAGTTTATCGTGAGACCATGAAACATGCCAATATTTTTCAAACAGCTGCACATGATAAAAATAATATTGCTTGGTCATTTTTACGTTGAAAAATCTCGAATATATGCACATACACACAGCTATGAAACTAAGCAGTCAATGAAGGAAAAATGATAAGAAAATTTAATAGCTTTTTTTTAAGTTTCTTTTTCAAGTATTTTAAAATCCTTTTAGAAAAGAAGAAAATTTTATCGTTTCAAATTTCATAACTGAAAGTAGATCATTACAAAGCAGCACTTTTTTTTTTGTAATTAGTTCAATTTGATTTAATATTCTATTCTATTTTATTTATTATTTATTCTTCTTTCTCATGTTCTATTGGTGGCAATGTTCGATGAGAAAAAATAGCTTTTTCATGTCCATGACAATCAAAAAGTTGATTAATACTCCATTGTTGAGCAGTATTCCATGTTAATAATTTTGTTTTAATTATAACAAATGTTTGTTGTTCTTCTTCATGTGATTCTGATGATTGATTATGTTCTAGTTCATTTGATATTGATATAGGTGTTGCTGTACTTGACCATAATTCTATTGTTGTCATTGGTGGAAGAATAAATTTATCCGTAAATGTATATCGAAGATATTGTTGAGAATCTGTTTGTCGTTCAATATACCATCCAGTTAGATCATAGGATTTTTTTTGACTTATATTATCAATTATAATAACATCACCTGATGGTGAACATCCATTAAACATAACAGGACCTTTTGAATGACGACGAAAAACGGTTTTCGTATGAATAAAATCTTCATTGCTATTATCAACATTCATCGTTTTTGTCATTTTGTTACATTGGTTTGTTGAGTTATTGATTGTCTAATTATAAATATGACTGATGTGTGAAATAAAAATGAGAAGATATAACGAACTAGTCAAGCGTTGCTGAATGTTTCGCTTATTGAATTTGATTGCCTCATCGTTATAGATTCAAAAAGAAGAAAAAAAAGAAAGAAAGATATACGATATAAGACGAACAAAGAAAGAACACGCAAGAAGAATAGTGTAGAGCAAAAAAATTTTTAATAACGCAAACACATATAATTTTCCAAGGAAGCTGACAGACGCGTAGGTTTTTTTTTACTTGTTCTTTTTCTCGTGCATAGCTCCGTACTTCTTTTTTTTTCTCTCCTGATTTCACCATTATTTCATTACTGATCTTTTTCTTGTCATGTATGTTATTCACTTGACAATAAAAAGGTTAGTTTATACGTTAAGTGAACCATTATCTTGACTAATTATAGTTTCGATTAAATATTTTTCTTATTTCATTGCCATCGATGATGATAAGATGAAGGACAAACATTGTTATAACATTATTGAAGAATCCCTACTAATAAACAACATACAGAACGAAAAAAAAACAAATTCTATAATCGTTCGTATGTCCAATTATAATATATTTTATTATACTTCATTTTTTTTTCAATTTATTATTTATTTACAACGTCAAGGATTAATTTCCTTTCATTCCTCGATCTATCGAAAAAAAATTAAAGGTTTCACTAACTATAAACCACAAAGTTTCAGATTGGATATATGTAGCAAGATCGAAAATAATGAGGCTTTGCATACGATCTGATTTCTGTTGTAAAGACTTTGTGAAATATCTATTAACGAGTATAGCGAGCAGAATATCACGAGTTTCATGTTGGTTACACGAGTTTTTCAAGGAGATATCTGCTATTATACTGAGTTATGAACAAAAGCAAAGTGAAAGAATAAAAACAAACGAATGCATGTTAAATTTTTTCGACAGTGATGCATAACTCATACTGCATACACTTACAGTGAAGAGAATCTGTCGGTAACAATAACAACAATTGTTGAATAATGCTTATTTGTTTTGTTGTCTAAATGAGTTCTTGACAAAAAAAAAACAAAGCAAAAAATGAACAATCAATACGTTTCTGTATACAAGGACAGAAGCGTCTTTTTTTATTTTATGTACTGTAAAAGAACATCTGCACGACGGTTTCAATAACTGTTGTTTGTTGCAATGGTTTTTACATTTCTATGTACAAATCAGCATACGAGAATAGAGAGAGAGAGAAAGAAGTTCTTGAAAGAAATGCGGAAGAAAAAGTTCAAAGAATATATGGCAATATTTTTCTTGGATTTTATTTGTTTCTCGACAATGATAGCAACAGCACAATTTCGATCTTTTTTTTCTTCGCATGTTGGTTAATTAATTATTAAAGAACTTGACTGATCTGTAAATACTAATGTTTTTTTTTCATTTTCCTCCTCATTATCGATTTCATTCATTGTCGTAAAGCAAACAATGAATAACAAGCAAATATAGCTAACAACCAAGCTATCGGCTGCTTCGGTGTCAATCGGACATACAAGTATAAAGGATACGACAGCTACCTTATACACGTATAACTCAAAACTTTTTGCTAGGTCTGGTTTGACAGTAGTATTGATCAGGAGAAAAACATAAACTGTAAGAATACAACATCAAAATTAAAAGAGATACTAAATAAAGTAGATACATTCACTGATGCAGATGAATGTATCAATTCTATCAGCGATATTAAAGAAGAGAAAGTGTTTATGATTTCTTCAATTACAATTGGAAAAACAATCGTTCGCATCATACATGACATGCTGCCAGCTCAGTACTGCTTCTATTTTTTTGTGGGGAACAAAGTCTCGTATGAACAATAGACCAAACATTAGTAAAAGAACAGATGTTTTTACAGTTATTGCATCTCTCTACAAATTACTTGAACAAACGGCACATGAATATGATCAAAACTTGAGTTTGATTAGTTTTATCACTAACAGTAGTGGAAGTAGCAAGGAAAAATCTCGAACAATTGGATTCGTCATTTATATATACACAAATCATGAAAGAAATTTTATTAACTATATATTTCGATCAACAACATATCAATGATTTTACTAGATACTAGTGCAAAATTTTCGTCGAGAATCCAAAAGAACTTGAAATTGTTGACAAGCTGATACATGAATACCATCATCATTTCTCAATTTGGTAGTATATCTATCAAAGTTTTCTTTATTCGATGCTCAACGGATAATTACAGATGTAAGACATACACATTTCAAAATCGTTTATTATCTTTCGTAGTCAAAGTTTGTAACAGATAGGGTTTGATTAAGTGATCAAGACAGAATGTAGACTTTTATCATTTAATCATTTCTTATGGATTAGTAAGGACTGTCAAATATTACTAAAAATTATTCGTCACACTATTGAAAGGTCCGGTTCGGTTGGCATTTTATTCATCATGAAAATTGGATTGCCCACCGTGTCTACACTATTCGCCAATGTCGGTGTATGGTCGGTTGTTTCAAAAAAGAAGAAATTCTCTTCTTCATACATTCTATCTTTCATTTTGGTCAAGTCCAACAAATTAACAACGATCGTCGTTGGCAAATAGATCTTACGCTAGTTACTGGAAACGACCTGAAACACTATGCACGTATTGGAGAAATGCATAAAGAAACTTATTCTCAGGAGAAAAAATGGAATCGATTGTGTATGTTATTGATTAAACTGAAGCGATTCAACAAAACTCAAAGCGTGTATGATATTCTGCTTGATTAAATAACAATGGATTTGAAACAGTCATTTATTTATCATCAACTCGAATGGATCAAGGAGAATATGAAGATACCACTACCTATTATAAAAAAAATCCATTAAAGTCAACCAGAAGATTCTCTCAGCAACGGACGCCATTTGGATTCCTTCCTACAACAACATTGGTTCGATGTATAGCAACATGATAACTATTCGAATGTATCTTCATCTTATCGCAAAGCTCTTCCTGTAAATTATCTGAATTTAGCTAGTTCTTACAATAATATCGACTGAATTTTCAGAAACATGAGTGATTACTCGAGAGCATTTTTGTATTATGAACATGTCCTTGAAATTGGACAACGTTCACTATCTGAGCATCACCCTAATCTTCTTGCTATTCGAAAGAGTATTGAATTTATAAAAGAGAAATTGTAATTGATCTTCGTTTTGTTCGAAGAAATGAATGTATTGAAGAAAAAGAGTATTCTTTGTTTTTGTTTAAAGAGATACGCGCATGCACAGAGAAACTCTGCTTTATCCATAGCACAAGTGGATGATGCTAACCAATAACGTAAACAATATATATATTCGAACAATCGGTACCTATTATAAATAAAATATCTTCACGGTATACTTTGTCTTTTGCTGATGTAGTGAGTGTAGATGCAAAGGAAAGTGAATAAAATACCTATATGCACAATCCACACCCACATTTGTAACTGTAGAAGAATCGAAAGAAACCATTTATCTATGTAGTATTCAAATTCTAAATGATTGTTCCATTATTAGAGAAGAAGAATGAAAGCATAATGATAAAGTAAGATTTCGGACTTTGATGAGTTCATTGGTTTTATATGAAGTAAGCAATAGTTTTTCGATCTGGGTAGTTCGTTCGACTGAAACTGAAACATATGGTTAGAATGATGTCGCTCATTGTTTGTGATGAAATAATTGGTTCGAAGAAAGCAACAAATAGAAATAAGAGTAAATAATAAATAAACTTACTGGAAGTAAAAATTGAATCTCAAACCGGAAGAAAACTCAAATGAGATATCTTTATGTTTAAACTGATCGTTCATTTTCTCCTATATGCAATCGGATGTATAAAAATCACTTCCAATAGACATTTATAAATTTCTTCAACGTAAATAGTTGAGTTTCAATAATTTACTTATCGAATTTGAAGAAAAACTTTCATCTACTTCTAATATCCGAGGCATTCAAACAACTTAAATTTTATGTATAATAATCCTTCATATTCAAGAACTTCTATAACACAGATTTTCGATTAGATTAAGGTCGAGGTTATATCTAAAATCTGAGTCAATACTCGAATATGGATGTATACAACTAATTTTGCTAATTCCTCAATTACAGGTCTTTTTTGCATTTTATGCAGTGACATTTTATCACTCCACATATATGTTATTCACCTATTTAACATAAATATAACCTAGAATTTTTGTATGAAGATCAGATGTGTAAAAACTGTATTCCAATAATTGAAAAAAAAACATATTTTTTACTGTTTTAGATCTATTTATCCAAAAACAAAAAATAAGAAAAATGTTAAGCACAAGAGCAATGTTTTGTGCACGGCAAATAACACCTACTTATCGGCATCTTATAAAGGTATATTTCATTGAAGAAAAGATAATAAACTTTTAAATAAGTCTATTGATTAACTCCATTCAGAAAAACAATAAAAAAAAAACTATCACCTTCTCCTTCTATATAATCATCAAACCCAATAGAAATAACATAATTTTATTTGAAGATGCTCATTTCATATTTTCTTAACTATATAAAACCTTTTTGCTAGCAAAATAAAAATATTTTTTCGATATGAAAAATAATCAATAATCATTTAAAGAATCAATTCTTTTCATTTTTTTTTTAGCAACCAATCACTGATATGTCTTTAATTAATGCATATTTACGACGATGTCTTGCTCAAGTTGTTGTTGAAAAAAAGACATTTAAACGTGATAAACCACATGTTAATATTGGTACAATTGGTCATGTTGATCATGGTAAAACAACTCTAACAGCTGCTATTACTCGAAGTAAGACTATTGTAAAACAAAAGAAATAAATATTAATCTTATGTCTATTTCTTTTTGTTTTTTTTAAATACAAAAAGTTCTTAGTGAAAAAAAATTAGCTAAAGTAAAAAAATATGAAGAAATTGATAATGCACCTGAAGAAAAAAAACGTGGTATTACAATTAATGCAGCACATATTGAATATTCAACAACGAATCGACATTATGGTCATGTTGATTGTCCTGGTCATGCTGATTATATTAAAGTATATTATTTTCAAAGAGAAAAATCAGAAAAATTTTAATATATATTTGATTCATTTTAGAATATGATTACAGGTTCATCACAAATGGATGGTGCAATACTTGTTGTTGCTGCAACTGACGGTGTTATGCCACAAACACGTGAACATCTTCTTCTTGCTAAACAAGTTAATAGAAATATTTAATTTAATTTAATTTAATTTTTAATTATTAATTGTTATTCATATTTGTAGATTGGTATTGAAAAAATTGTTGTTTTTATGAATAAAGCAGATGCAGCTGATAAAGAAATGATTGAATTAGTAAGTTTTGTTTTTTTATTGAGAACATTTGAAATTCGATTTATTCATTAAGAAAAAGAAAACCGATGTATTGTTTTTTCTTTCTTTCATATTAGGTTGAACTTGAATTACGTGAATTATTAACACAAATTGGTTTTGATGGTGAACATACTCCGATTATACCTGGTTCAGCATTATATGCACTTGAAGTATGTAAAGATAATTTATTTATGATTTTTCGATTTAATAATTTTTCTTTTCAGGATCGAGATCCAAAATTAGGTAAAGAATCTGTATTAAAATTACTCGAAGCTGTAGATACATATATTCCTGTACCACCACGAGCTATTGATCAGCCATTTTTATTACCTGTTGAACATGTTTATACAATACCGAGTATGAATTTAAGTCATACAATTAATTTTAATGTTTTTATCTTTGGTTTGTTTTTCTCAGATAAAGGTACTATTGTAACTGGACGTGTTGAACGTGGTAATGCAAAAAAAGGTGATCCAATTGAAGTTGTTGGACATAATAAAATCAATAAAGGAATTATTGGAGGTAAAGAATAGAATATATGACGGTTATGCCAATGTATATGTTCATCTACCAAGGGAACATACAGAACTGTCGGACGCCATCGTTCGACAGTTGGATATATTCTCTTGCAAGTATTTTCTCAATATCATTATGTCTTAATCTTTTTTTAAAAATATCTAATGACCAACTTTAACAAATAAGAGAGTGTGTTTAAGTCTATTCGTTGGAGTTTTGAATTTCCGAAAAAAAAAAATGTAAATGAATTATTTTTCTTTTACAAATCTCACAAAAATAACGGTTTGAATTAGCGATTTTGAAATTCTCAGGAAAAATTTTTATTAATTGATGAAAATAATCAGTCAATATAATTCAACATTTTTTCAATTTCAAGAAAAATAGATGAATGGTGCATCAGACTAAAATGCTAGGATTTGAATAGAAACTCTTTATTCGGGTACATTGCGCAAAATAAACAAAAGTCTGATGTATTTTTGGCTCAATTATAGTAAAGTAAGGTTTGCGTCAAAATATTCAATTGAAATGAACTTCAGTGTACATTATGAGAAAGAGCGTACTTACTAGGAAAGTCCTATGACTGATATACTACTTTTGAGTCGAGACTATGTGCATTATGTAGAGCGAAATGATCTGTGGAGATGCTGAACTTTTATGGTATTGTTTAAATGAATGCCGTGGTCTCCCTCAGAAACATCATAAAAAATGATTTTCGAATTTTGACTTGAAACTTTGCATAGATCATAATAAATTACTCTCGTTCAGGCCTATCTCTATGGAAATTTTCAAGTCGAAATTCCCAAATTAGTTTTCTAGGCATTTCTGAGAGAAACTGTGGCCTTCATTTAAACAACACCGTAAAAGTACAGTATCTCCGCAGCAATAGCCTAAGGTCAAAGACTCTTTTCAGAATATTCACAGTTCATTTGGGGCTACATAATGCACATAGTCTTGACTCAAAAGTGGTTTATCACCTGGAGGACTTTCCTCATAAGTTGTAGTCTGTTTTGAATCGTAAAAAAAATTAATGCATAGCGATATTGAGAAAATACTTCGAAGAACATTTATTCTGGTGCACAAATTATTTTAGAAAAATTGATTGAAAAAAAAAACATTTAATTGAAGGTTTGGAAATGTTTCATCAAACGATTGAACAAGCACAACCAGGCGATCAATTAGGCATATTACTTAAAAATGTTCGAAAAGAAGATGTTCGTAGAGGTGTATTTGTTGCTAAACCAGGCTCAATAAAGATGTATAATAAATTTGATTGTCAAGTAAAATATTAAAAAAAAAATTATCAAATTTTGTTTTATAATTTTTATTCTGATTTGTTTATATTCATTAGACTTATTTCTTATCTAAAGAAGAAGGTGGTCGTGAAGAACCAATTCCAAAAGAATTTGTATTAACTATGTATTGTCGAACATATGATATTGGTGTTAAAGGTGTTGTACCTGAAGGTCGTGAAATGATTATGCCAGGTGAAGATGGAACATTGACATTGTATTCAAGCAAACGAATGGTTTGTTGTTGTTTTTCAAAAGGATAAAAAACAAATATTGCTTATTTTTTTTTTTTGTATTATGAAATATTTAGGTTTTGGAAAAAGGTGCTCGATTTACATTACGTGATGCAGATAATAAAACAGTCGGAACTGGTGTTGTGACAAATATACATCCAGAGCCTCCACCAGAAGAATTGAAAAAATTTTGGAAACGAGCAGCTTAAAAACAAAAAATTCTGTTTGCTTTGTTTGTGTAGGATTGTTTTTTTTTCATATGGAAATTTTCGTCTGTGTAAACATTTTTAAAATAAAAATCAATGGTACACAGAATTTAAATGATAATTTCCATGTCTTTAAGAAAGTACATGTGTGTACGTTGAAAATATTTTCGAATGACTTGACTTCTCTGAAGATGTTCCGGTTATTTTCATTTTTGTATTAAGAAGGTCTTGATTTACCTCGGATAGATTTTTTAAGAATGAAAAGCACTCTTTATTTATAGAATATAATAGGAAAGCTAATTTAGGTAAAGGTTTAATATATAGGTTTTCATTAACTATTGAGTATTTGTTAAATGATACGTTTTAAATAGGCTTATAAAATATATGAACAATGCATATCATTATGAATATATTTATTTATTCTATAAAGTACTATTCAAAATTATAATAACAAAGAATTTTTGATATTTTTTTCTCCTGTGATGCTGAGTATTTAACACAAGTGCAGATGGTCATTTGAATAGCTAATAAAGTTTTTTAAAAAATCAAACACGTTGCGAAAGTTCATTTTTAATAGCACCATCTGACAGAGCCAGTGATGATCCGAAGCAGCCAACATTCGGGACAATGCAAAAAAAAATATTTCATCTGTGCTAGGAAAAAATTAAAATTTTTCATGATTGGCGAAAGAAATATTACATTCCCATGGTCGGATCACCACTGCGAAGAGCACAAAATTATGAATAATAGCACGGGTCATCGCGTTTTTTTTTGCGATCTTCTCTTTTAAAGTTACAAGCATCACAACAAACAGAACAATGCATTTTTTTTTTCAGAGAATTTTTAGATAAATTTTGCTTGTTTTGGTAATGCTTGTAAGAGAAAGTCGTAAAAAACGCGACGACTTCTCGTATTGTTCACAATTTTGTAGTCTTTCAGATGATATTGTTAAAAATGAATTCTCAAAATGTCTACCGAGACATGAGAACTACTGTATTCGGTATTGTAGAAAAACTTTCTCACATAGCCCAACTATGAAACCTTGGTATACACAGTGCATCCGATAGAGAACTTTATTAACTATTCAAATTACGATTTGACTTTGTGTGACGCACTCAGCATCACAGAAACAAAAAATATCACGAATATCTTGTTCTTATAATTTTGAGTGGTACTATGTAGGACATGTCTTTTGGATAGACATTATTGAAAAACTACACATTTTTACAAAGGCTTAATATCTTGTTTAATATATTATTATTGAAACATGTAAGATTTCAAATGCTAACGTTTTTATTTTAACATTAATACGTATTTATATAAGAGAATTCTTCTTTATAAATTAATTCGTTGTGGATGTCTTTTTTTTTTTCTTTAGAAAATAAAAATGAAAAAGAGAAGCTTATTTAAAATGAGATATCTAATTCAAAAAGAAAATATTTCATTATAACTATTGTATTAGTAACTTTTTAGGATTAGTTAATGTCTAAAATTCTTATTATTCATACATCTTTGCTAAAAAAAAGTAGTTATTTCAAAAAATAATAATAGTTAACTAAATTTTTTCCTTTCCTTCAAAGAATTTTCTTCAATTTTCTACGCATCGGTTACAAGAAAAATGAGAAAAAGAACGAGAAAGATAAATTTTTTTTTCTTTTATCCTAGCTACCGTTGACAAGGAAGTCATCGTTAAGGTATGTTATCAACTTATGGCATCATAACGACATTATTATAATATATTAATAAAAAAAAAAGACTTTTTTTTTTTACATTTACAAAAATGGATATTAAATATACTGGTGGTGATTTACCTTGGTCACTTCCATTTGGTGATCATTTTAATTCATCAAATTCACAAGAAACTAGTTAAGTGAAGATATATAGAATTGTCTAAATATCATTTTTTGTTAATTCAGATAGTGAATTAAAAACTATTGCTCATCGACATAATTTTCAAACATTATATGAGCAATTGACTAATTCTAACAATAATTCAAAATGGACAAATGCAGGTGTATTTTTTACTAATAAAACAATTGATTCAAATCTAACTGGAATTCATAATACAGGTTTGAAGATTTGAAGAAAATTTCTAATATAGAAAAAGAAATATGAATATTTAGATTTTCATGATGATCATAATCATACATTTTGTTATTTATGTTCAATAAATCAACATCAACATGAACGAACTAAACCACGTGATGAATCTAAAGTATATTTTTAATTAAATTCATTAGTTAATAATACGTCTAGTTTTTATTATTATTATTAAGAAACGTAAACTTATTCCATATAAAAATCCTAAAGCTCTTTTATCATCATCATCATCATCAGATCGAATACAACAAAATTCTTCACCATCACTTGATTTAATAGCTTATCGATTTATTGTACGAACTGGTACACAAAAAAATTGTGGTACACAAGCTCAAGTAATAAAAATAAAATAAAATAAAATAAAACTGATTCTTGTACTTTTTCTTTTCAAGGTATTTTTATATTTATATGGAACTGAAAAGAATTGGACATCAATTCATTTACGAGGACATAATAATAAAAGTTTATCAACATCTATAGATGGTTTTCCAAGGGGTTCTATTCGAACATTTTGTTTTAAAGGTCCAAATATTGGTCAATTACATCATTTAAATGTTAATGTAAATAATATTAGAGTTTATTGTTAATTTTTTAATTCTTCTTCTTTTTTTTTTAGCTTGTTGGTTCTCGTTCAGATAAAGAATGGTTTTTAAAAGAAATTGAAATAACTAATTTAAATAATGCAATAACATGGTTATGTGAATTTAATTGTTGGTTACCAAAAACTGATGAACAACAAATAAATGAAATAAAACCAAATGTTTATCAACAAACTAAATTATCATTATCAAGTAAAATATTTTAATTAAAATTTATTATAATTTTTATTCCATTATATATATATATATGTAATATATTTAGTTTATATTCTACAAATTCGTACAGGTGAAAAATCCATTGTTGATACTAATACAAATATTCAAATTCAAATTCGTGGATCAGTAAATCAAACACGTCAATTAACATTAATAAATAATCAAACTAATCTATTTGAAAAAAATCAATTAGATACATTTGCAATTGTTGGTTCAGATCTAGGAGATTTATTAGAAATTATGTAAGTATTAGATGAATATTTTTTTTTGCATATGAACAAAGAAATTTTTATTTCAAGTGTTGAATCAGATAAAAATCAATCGACAATGAATTGGCATATAAAAGATATGATAATATGGAGAATAATACCAAATGATGATCATAAACAATCTTATGTTTATTTTCCATTTAATATTTGTCTTAATAAAAAATTGAATAGATTTAAAGGAAATAAAGAAATATATCCATTAATAGATTATCATTTAAAAGGTAATTTCCATTTTGAAAGAAGATTTTTCATGTATTCTTTTTTTTGTTTTTTTTTTTTATATTTCTAGGTCCTATATGTTATCAAGTGATTGTTAAAACTGGTAATGTAACAAATGCTGGAACTGATGCTAATGTTTTTTTGATTATTTATGGAAAAAGTGGTCGTACAGTTATTCATCAACTTAATAATCGATTTAAAAATGATTTTGAACGAAATACAATATCAGAATTTATTGTAAGAAATTATTTCTAACGAAATATTTAACTATCATAACTTTCAAACAAATACGTCAATCTTTAAAAATTTATTTTACTGACGAAAGATTAGATCGAAAGTTTTTTTCTAACTGTATGTTCAAAAAAGTTCTATCATATTTCGTCTTTCAGTAAGAAGCATAGCTTTAAACAGCACTAATATGTGATCTATTGAAAAGGAAATGAATATCACAGAAGGTACCGATCTCATAGTATTTTACGATTTATTTCGGTTCATTTCATGAGATAGTGTTTATCTTTTCTTTTATCAGATTATCATCTCTATTCTCGACAAATCATGCGGAAGATACTATGGAATTCGTTGAGAAAACGTATCGTCGGATTTCTAGTCATTGGCTTAGACATATTTATAGAATGAGTATCTGAAGTAGACATTGCGGGATCAAGTTTTTAGGTGTCGGTGCAGAGAAAATTATTCCAGAATTTATTCATATCATATCTAAAATAATTCTTCAATACGCGTTTTTTATTTATTCAGTTGAAGACTAACATTTTTTTTGAGTCATCTCTCTTGATTTATGCTCTGATTCATAAGATAATTTGCTTAAATATTGTACTATAAAACTTGAGTTCGAGTCCCAACTATTGGGACCGCGACTAGTCCCGCACATGTCTAATCTCAAGTCATTCATAGTCATCATTTCAACTGGTTGTATTAATAACATCATTGTTTTTCAAATTGTCTATCGTATCATCTAATTTTTCTAGCACGCTAAGTCCCAGCAACAGAGTTTAATAGCTAGTATGTTAAGGTACAAGCCTCCGGTGGGTATATAAGAAGAAAAGTAAGCATGCAGAATGTACATCTCTGGCACGAGCCAATTTCATGTTTCATAATCATCGTTTAATAAATCATCAGTTGCTGTTCAGATATGAGAATATTATTATAAATACTGTTCTATCGCCTGACAATACAACTCAAATAAATAATGCGACGATTACATCTATTTTTATTTTCTGTAACATGTATTCGTGGAATTACTAAATATCTTATAGAATATGCATGACTAATTTTTTAAATTTTCTTTTTTATCACACTATTCATATGACTCTATTACTATTAATAAGAATGGTTTATAATAGTTATATAAACACATGATGATGACCGATATCTAATTTTTCTATGCGTTTTTTTTTATTATTATTAAAACATCTGAAAAAATAAAAGAAAATTGTTATTATTAATTATAACAAAAGGCTGATGGATCGATTATCATTTGTTAGGAATCATTATCTTGTCTATATATATATATATGAAATAGTTATTATCATAGATAATAATTATAAAAGTTTCGTATTTAATTGTATCGTTTATTTAGATTATGGATATTGATATTGGTAAAATAGATCGAATTAAAATTTGGCATGATAATTCTAGTCTTGGTTCAGCTTGGTTTCTTGAATCAATAATAATTCGTAAAAAATATTCAACATGTCAAACTATATCAAATATATATATTCAACGTCTTGAACAAATAAGTAAAGCTTTATATCGTCAAATTAATGAACCTATGAATAAAAATTCAATTGATCGATCAAGTTTTAAATCAAAAGATTCAGATAATAGTGGATTTAATGATCGTTTAGGAAGTAGTCGAAGTATTTTACGTAGTCCAACAATATATGATAAAGTTAATTTACGTAAAAAGGTTACATGGGATGAACAAAGTATTGGTTCACAAGATGATTTATTGTCAATGGATTCACAACGTATAAAAACAATGCAAATTATAGATGAACAACAATATAATAAAAATAATTCATTTTATTATGAATCAAAACATATGGAACATAAAATTTATTGGATATCATCACATAATTATATTGATAATAAATGGAAAATAAAATCTATTGAAGAAATAAATTCATTTGATTTTGATTCATCAATACGTTCATTATTACTTTCGGATCGTTCAATAATGAATAATAATAATATTAAAACATCTATAGATGAAAATAATGATGAAATCTATGAATTTCAAGCTAATTGTTGGTTAGCAAAAGATAAACAAGATGACAAACTTGAAGTTTATTTAACACCAAAATTAATTCATAAATCATCATTATCATCTGATGTAAATATTGATTCGAAAAAGAAACATTTCATTCAATCAAATATTCGTTCCGATATTCAACATAAAAAATATGACAATGAAAATAATAAAAAAGAATCAAAATATTCATCTCCATATGATTTAAGACCAATTGAAAAATCTTCAAAAAATTCAAGTTTACATAATCTTCGATTATCATCTTCACATCTATCTAATACATCAAAAACACAACTTCCTAATTCACATTCATTTCAAGAAAATATCAATCCATTATCTCGTTCGAAAACAACATTTAAAAAACACGATGAATCATCAAGAATTAATTCATCGATTGATAGATTTCCTCAATCCTCATCATTAACTCAACATTCAAAATCACCTCGTAATCTTAATGATTTTATAAATCCATTAAGTAGTGAACAAGAACTATTAGCTAGAATAACAACAAGTGAACCATCACATCATCCACGATCAACAATTCCATCTTTATTACCGGTTACTCAACATTCTAAACTACCTTGGAATACTAATGATCGTACTGCTTCAATAACCAATGAACAATCATCATCAATGAAAATTTCAAATCAGCCACCATATCATCCTCGATCATCAACTACGTCAATGCTGTCATCTAATGAAAATATAAAATTATCACATAATAAGCATCATTTTACTAAACCGTTCCCCAATATTCAGGACTCATTATCTAGAATTTCACATGAACTACCAAATCAATTTCGATCAACATCTACTTCACCATCATCATCTAATCAAAGTTTGAAATCATTACACATTAACAATGATTTTCCTAGTCCAATACCTAATGAAGAGGAATTATTAAAACGAATTACAGATGACTCACCATATCGTTCACAATCACCAACTACTTCATTGTCATCATTAACTCCACGTACAAAATTAACTCGTCAAACAAATAATAATCCTACTAATTCATTAATGAATAAACGCGAAAGATTATTAAATATGTCAGTTGAACCACCTGTCAAATCTCGCTCAACAACTCCTTCATTATTGTCATTTAATCATCTTCCAAAATCATCTCAATCAAATAATCAATCTGTTAGCTCAATAACAAAAACATCTATTGAATCAACATTAGGATCTAAATCTGCAAAAAATTCTAATCCTGATATTTCTTTAAAAAAATCTATAAATAGTAGGTACTTCTTTTCTTGTACTTCATTAATAATTATCTTTTTCTACTTTCAATTATAGATCAAGTATACTATTCAGCTTATGGAACATCCCCATTGGATGATTTTTAATCAATATTAATTTTTGTCACGTATTTAATCTTAAGATTAATTTTTTTTTTGCTTATTAACAATATATTGTGAAATATTTTATTTACTTTTAATAAATAAAAAAATAACATAAGTTTTCATATTAATTCAGTAAAAATCTCTCATAATTCTTCTATTGTTTATATAATATCATTCATCAATTAGTATATATACGAGTATATTAAACAAACTTATGGTATATATATATTCGACAGTATATCTTTTGTCAACCGATAGCTGTTATATACAGTCGAAAGAACAAATAAATCATACATCTATGTAATATACAACATATATTGATTTAGTTCACTAATAGGTTGTTAGTATATAAAGTTTCTATACAATATTCTTTAGTAAATTCTATATGCAAAAAAAAAAGAAAATAATCGTCTCAAAAACTAAAGTATTTTGGAAAATGTGTATGGTCAAAAAGCACAAAAACAGAAGAAGAATAAATAATTAGGAAAATTGTTTTTGTTCTAGTTCGATTTTGTAATTGTCATATGAAATATAAGCTTGAATGAATTTATCGATCAATTGCTCATTTTGTTAAATTTTTTACTAAGTTCCAATAAGCTTGATGACACTATTCGCCATCGGTTAAAATGATCACGTCGTATTATTTGTTCATCATTAAGACTAGCTCGTATTTCATTCTTGTCATACGTCTATACTTGTTATAAGGAACAGTAGAAAAATAAAAACAATAGATTGTAGACGACGGAAAGAGAGACAAAACTACTAGTTGAGTTGATGATGATGATGATGATAATAATAATAATGACAACGGAGACATGTAAGCGAGTAGATGATCTTGTCACTCGTTATGTTATTCTACATTCAATTTTGCTTTATTAATGATGATTTCTTTGTCTCTCTCTCCTTTTTGTCTCTCATTCTTTTTTTTTTTGTGGTCTTTTTCTTTTTCTTTTCATCATTTTCCACATAAACAAGAAATCGTCAAATACACAGGAGAAGAAAAAAAAACTGAGAATGAAGACTAACATATAAAAGCGGTGTTTCTAGAGACGATACAAAGTTCTCTTGTGTGATCTTTATATTTGTTTATATAGGTTTATTTAAATAAGCATTTTCACTCTTTCTGTGTCTCTCTCTCTCTCTGTCTTCTCTTGATACGTTCTGTCAATGCAGTTCATTGTTGCATGTCGAATACAACAATTATTTGTATTCAACTAATCATTCTGATCAGTAACGTTATATTTATTCGTTTAACAATTGCTATTAATCAGTGTGATTTATCAAGTTCTATTAATTTACAATGGGCTACATATAGTCATTCATTAATTTTACGTGTTCAACCAATGAAGTTATCTGAACAAAGTTATACAAAAAATATGACTATTGTTAGAAAAGTTCTTGCACGTGAAATTATCAAAATGTCAAGAATTGATCGATATCAAGATCAAATAGTCAAAATAAATGATATTGTCATAATAAAAATTAATGATAACGATAACGAATTTCTTGATGATTCATGTTGGCATTACCTTCGTATATCAACAGTGGATATTATTCTTTTTCTTAATGAAACTAATACTAATGAATTCAATTTACATTATCCACCAGTTGAATCAACACATCGTGTACGACAACATATTGAGGCCGTCCTCAGTCATGGTAAGTGTCTATTAAATATGTAAGACTTGTCATCTTACAACTTTTTTTTTTCGGCCTCAGAAAAACTTATCTATAAAAGAAAAAGGAAAAACTAATTACAAGTTTTCTTATTAATTATATTTTCTTCTTTTTCTTCCCCTTTTTTTTTTCTTTTTCATTATAGAAAGTAAATATGTTATATTGTATTCAGGTGTTTGTATGTGTGCGTGCATTCATTCATTTTTTTTCTCTCTTTATATACAAAGCTAAAACGGAAATTCTTGATGAGATTGATCGACGATGCGGAAATACAGAGTGTCTTGTCACATAAATGTCCCATCACATCCGTTAATAGCCAAAACACAAAAGAAAGTTAAAAAAAAAAACTTAATCGAACTTCAAAATGAATACATGTTTCCACTCACATAAGCAATTAGTAATTACTAATTTGACAATTTAATTCAAATCACTGTTCTATGAGTCATTTGTATGCTCAATCAATTATATGTGTGTCACTTTTAAATATAAAACTTGTCTGTATCTTGTCATTAATGAAAGGGTGGATGTATATCTATACATATTGATCAATATTAATGTGTACACAGCACTTATAAATATATATCTATATCTATCTTTATATATATATATATATATATATATATATACATACTTAAAGTGCATCATCTATCAATGACGAAGATGAGTTGTTCTACTTTTCTGTTATATCATGCTTCCTTGACAAATTTTTGCCATCTATTTGACATTGACTTTGTTGATTGTTTAGACGATGTATATAGCATGTTACTTTACAGAATCGTTTTGCCTTTTGGGTAGAAATGGAAGTGTAAAAGACATTGATTCCTACTATCGTTCTGTTTTTTCTCTTATCGACCAGTTCTATGTCTGGTGTTAGTAGTACGATTATCATCAGTAATATGCTAGCTATCGCATATAGATAGACAGTTATCGTATGTTCTGACATTTTTTTCTTCTCTCTTTTAGAAACATATCCACCCAAAGTTCTAATAAAAACTCGTATAGATAAAGCAATTGTATCAAAAGATTATTTTCTTCAGTGCAATTCACGTGGTAATCCATTACCTCGTTTATTATGGAGTAAAAAAAATGATAGAAACAGTACATTACACTATTATCCAATACATAGACAATGTAAAACATCATGTCGAATTTATTCAATACAGCATAAGTACATTGACATTGTCTTATTAATTATTAATTTGTATTTTAAAATTTCTTCGTTTTTCTTTTTTTTTTTTTTAAAGATATCAATCATTTTTATATTTTCGATCATTAACATTTGATGATATTGGAATTTATATTTGTCGTAAGATTTTTGCAGATTTTTTTTTCTTGAAAAAAAAGAAAATTTTTTTTTAGATGCAGAAAATCCAATGAATCGTACAACGACTAGTGTTTATTTAAATATTAATTCTTATCATCAATCAAATATTAATCTGACATGTTCCAGTTTAAAATATTGTCATAATCATGGACAATGTATATTTATTAATAATCAAATGAAATGTGTATGTGACAATCAATATTTCGGTGAACAATGTGAAACAAATTATGATGATATTATAAAAAAACAAGATTGTAAAAATAATTTTTTCTAAAAAAAAAGAAAGAAACAAATTATATCTAATAATGAGGTTTTTTTTTCTTTTTATTTCTAGCTGCTATTCTTTTATTTCAATCTCGATTTTTGGCTGGTTGTATTCTTTTTTCTGTTGGATTTTTACTTCTATTAATTGCAATTATATCTTGGTTTCTTGCAAGAAATAATAGACGACAACAAAAGAAATTGAAAAAGAAATTATTATTTAAAAAATCAGTTGAAAAACCACTTATTATACCTACTAAAGAAACCAATCTTTCAACAGAACTTAATGGTACCATTCCATCATCTACTTCGATTGAACAAATAAATAAACCTTTTACTCCTTCTCCTCCTCCTCTTCCTCCTTCAGCTAGTGTTCACATTAGTCATATACCCATGTTAGAAAAAAAACCATTAATACATTCTTTTATTCGACGGACAAATGTGCCAGCAGCATTAACAAGAGAATCATCAACTGCAACAGATGATGATGATGATGGTGGTGATGGAATAAATGGTTTTCTACGTCATTATCAAACGTTACCACCTGTACCAACTAAAATCGATGAAGAATATGAAGAACGTTTTTCTTTAAAAATGAATAAATCAGAAGAACTCGGTCTTGGATATTTAACAAATGGAATAAATAATAGTGACCTTGTACTTTCACATAGTTATGCTGATATTTATCAACCAGATCATCAAACAGGTTTAATTAAACCATTACATATTCGAAAAGATCCACCACAACGGTATACAAAATATGTTTCATCATATAGTAAATTTGTTTTACCTCGACCAATTAAATCATCGTCATTAGAATATCAACAATGATAATCATGTTTCTCAGCTATTTTTTTTTTTTGTTGATTATGTTTTTTTGTATTTACATGTTTTGATTCATCTAGGAAGATGTGTTTTCTTTTGTTTTTCTCTCTCTCTCTCTTTCTATATATATATGTCATGCCTCCTATTGCTTTTTTTTTCGTCAAACTAATACAATATAGAAGAATTCAAGGTATTTATTATATTGAAATATATACATTTGGAATAAATACCAAATCCATATGATAAATAAACATTAATAAGAATAGTCGAGAAAAAAAATATATATCTTAATGGAATGAATTAATAACATACGTTATACAATATTTGGATTTTTTATGATTAACATATCAACAAATGAAGTTTTTAATGATAAATATCAGTTTTCAAGGTTTATTTTTTAGAATATTATTGTAAATTTTGATGATCATTTCAACATCAAATAGATAATGTCCGCATCAGAATTACAAAGACGTGTAAATGTAACCTTGATAATTTGATAACGGCAATAGTTAGCAACTCGTTGTTTTCATCAATCGAAAAAGAAGACCTCCGGATGTCTACTTGTCTGATAATATCTAGGATAAAACTATTTTCAAAAAAATGTATGAAAATGATATTCTGTTTCGATGTAATTTTGATATTGATATATGCTTCCGATAGAGATATTTCAGATCTATAGTGCAAAACATGCTTCAGGTGTTTATCTCTTCATATCTCAATGTTGAACAAACAAAATCGCATATTTATTTGATCAAATTATACAAGATTCTTTTGATTGTTAGTAAATATTCTGACTGGTTTGACCTTCTCGAAGTTTATGATTATTGTTCTGTGTTCTCAAAAAATAGGTATTCACCCCTACGGTAGAGAAAATCCGGATAAAACCCTGACCTTAAGGCGAAATATGATTCATCTGCAATCTATTATAGACTACTAAACAAAAGAAATTCTAATAACTTTGTATTTCTTAGCCCAAGGAAAAGACATATGTTTAATTCGAACAATGTATTTACTTTTGTTTGTTTTTTGCTTCATATCAATTCTGAATGCAATGACTGTAATGAATGAGATTAATAAAAAAAAGAAGAAGAAGAAGAAGAAAAATGAACAAACATAATAAGTATTATTTTCGATTTATTAAATCACAATAATAGTTTTTCAATTAGTTGATCATTCTTTCTCAAAATATTTTTTTAGTTAGATTATTAATATATACATATAAGAAAAGAAATAGAGAACTTTGTCTTTCTATTAATAAAAATGCATGACGATCAATCGAAGTGCTTGTCAATTGAGGTTGTCATCAATGCCGAAGAAACGTCGACGATTCAATTATAAAAAGCTGTCGTTGTATTTTACTTCTTTCTCTCTTTTGATCAACGAATTGTGGTTTATTGTCGGGTAATATTGCGTATATTTTTTTTTTAGTTGCTCCTTACTATGAACAGATTCTATTATCGCTCGCATTCGCTATGACTTGCATGCTCATCTGCACACGCTCGTATGATGTTCAAAAAAAGAAAACAAACGACAAAGGCGAGAAGGATCGTTCAATGCCAAATACTGCTGTTTAACAATGTTCTCGAATTTGTTTCTTTCTTTCTTTCTTCTATATATTCTTGTTTCCGACGTTAGCAAACTTGTAGGGTGTTGTCAACAAAAAAAAAAAGAGAGCAATAGCGAAACATCTTCTAATCTTTTATGAGATGTGACATGAGCTTGTGTCCTTGTTTTTATCATCATAGAAATCGTATTTTTTTTCTCATTTATTACTGTGTTGTTGTGTCGGTAAAATCTGAACCGATAGAGAAATGATACTAATGTTCTCTATCTCATGTACATATTCATCGGACTGACCTATGCTATATCATCATTACATGTCATACTCGCTTTAATGAGTATTATTATTGGCATTATTTCACAAAGTCGAGAACCTATTTGGATGGCACATAGTATATCACCATTATGGAGTGGTGTTTTTGTAAAGTTTTTTTGTTTTATTCTTTTACATATCTTATTGTAGTGAATTCTTTTATATACTGTTTCAGTTTGCACTTTGTGGTGCTACAGGGATAATATGTGCACGTCAAAAAGGTCTCTATGTGGTAAATAAAAAAAAAAGAAAATTTTTATTATTTCTATTAATTTAATTTTTGTTTTAGATATTATGCTATGTAGCAATAAGTATTGTAACACTTATGGTTGATTGTGTTAATATTCAATTGCTACGTTTAGGTCTTGTTAATATAATGACTGATGGACAAGCTTATTTAAAAGAAGAAAAAGATTCACTTGTATTTATTGCATTAATTTTATCATTAATTGAATGTTTAATATGTTTATTAAGTATATTTATTGGTATACGATTATCATTTGATGCAGCTAATAGAAGATTTCGTAAAAAAGAAGGAGCTTTTTTTGTTCAAGTGCTATCTGAAAAAGATATTGTTGTCGTATCAAAACCATCATCATCAACAAAACAATCTGTTTCAGCTCGTGAATCTGTTCAATCATTTGATTGATCATCAACATGACAATATATTTATTTCTTCCGCTATATATATATATATTTTTTTTTTGTATTCAAAACAAAGAACAAAAACTATATATCACGCTTAAATTCATACTATATTTGTTGTTGTTCGCAAAAAATTATATAGAGAAAAATCAGTGATGCAAATATGAATTCGAAAATCAAAAGCTTTTTTTTTTAAATTAAATATTCAGATAGAATAAAATATGATTTTTATTTGATGATAAATATCATCTATCACATATGTTCAAGTGTATATAGCGTAGATGAGTAATCTTAAAATATTATATAAAGGTCGTCTTAGGAGGCTACAAGTTATTTGTTATTTTTTCCACTACTTGAACTGTTAAACAAAAATGTGTTCTTATTGTATCTTCTTATGTTTTTGAATTAATTAATTTCATCATCAGAATACTAACATAAAATTTAAACATGTCTAGAACTCTATGATGTTTTATGATTCTAATATACAAAAGACAAATAATACTGTTCAAATTACATTCAAAGAAAATTTCGATGAAAAAAAAAACATTTATGCTATTTCAATATAAAAAGATTTTACTTCCGTCATTCATATATAACAATTCGAAGCAGAGATGTCCATGGGAGGAGGTGCTGCCACCGCCGCGACGGCATCAGCGGTGCGAGAGATATATCAAGAATACCATCGTGGCAGCAGCAACAACTTTTTATACAGTTCATCGCGCCGCGGTCACGATGGACATCGATAAACATTCACATGAATTTTTAGATCTTAATTGAATATTCATTTGATTATATACAAAATATCTAATTTCAATAACATCAATGTTTCACATGTTTATAGTTTAAATACAAATAATTTTTTTTTTCTATTTTCAACATAAAAGAAAAAGAAGTTATTCGCTTGATAATATGAAATATTTTTTGCGGCTTTGATCATGATTATATTAGTACGATAGAAATATATTCAAAAACAGAGAAAGATTTTTCTATGCATTTATTTTTTTGATTGATGTATTGGAATAATCCTAGAAATAAATGAATAATCGGTTTTATTTTTTGTATTATAATTTTTATGATTTTACTTCGAGTTGATGAGCAACATGTAGATTATGTTTCATTGTATCTGGACGTCGACCTCCTCGTCTTGATTTTGTTGGTAACTGCTAAAATAATTTATGTAATAATATCACAAAATAAAAATATATAAATCAAATATACAGCTTGTCGTGGTGCGTTCTTTGTTAAACCATAATGTCCTTGATTATCAAGAAATTCCCAAATTTTCTTATCATCTAAACCTTCAACTGATATTTTTCTCCATGATTCAATAAATTCTAAATAATCAAAATTAATAGTAAAAAAAAAAAAAAAAGAAAAAAGTTGATATATTTTATTTTTAATTCTACCTGGATTAACACGAAGATCATAAGCACGATCTGTATAAAATAAAATATCTTTTTTATTACTTGTTACTTTCACAACGTCACCACTTTTTATTAAACTCTAAATGAAAAGAACAAAAAAAAAAATGTTCAAATTATACAATAAGAAATATCAAATATATATTTTTTTTTAATATACATCAATTATATTATCAGCTCGTGTTTTTGGTATTGTATCTCGTACATCATCAACAGTTACAGCACCTTCACATCTTTCATGTCGTGTTTTTAAAAGATTAAGAAGATGTATTTTTTTTGGAGCTTTTAAATCAAGTGGTGGCTTATATACAAATTTATTAGTATCATCGACTTTTTTAACATCAATTTTTTCATTTGATAAAAGTGCCTAAATTAAAATGATATATAGATTTAAAATTTACAATAAAAAAACAAAAAAACTCTAATTACTTCCGAAGCAAGCCAATGTTTATCCGATGGATCAATTGTAAGACTGGATTCTTCTATAATTTCATCCAATGTTATTGCATCAGTTTGTCCACTAAGAAAACGTTCCTAAACATAATATTTATTATCAATAAAATTTTAAATTTCTTGACATATGAGAAGATTTTAGATTATCTATTAACTCTATCAATAGAGTCATCTGTTTTTTTTAGTACTGTCAATATTAGTTATTAATTTGAAAAGAAAATAATCCAAAAACAAGAAACTGAACTAAATTGTATATAGACATTTGATTTAATATAAGAATTCATTGAGTAAAAAGCAAAAATAAGAATAGTCGAATATATATCATCGAGTGTGGATTTTTACAAGTTTTCGAACCTGTTTTAAAAAATATTTTTATAGTGTTTTCGAAAAAAATTTATTATCGGTCATGATATGGCGCCGTCATGGGTTATGCTGTTCGACAAACTATAGAATGACCTTGGATAAGTCACTAACAGCTGTTTCTCTTGGATCATCCGTTTGATAGTATGCTGATTACGTTGTGACATATTCTATTCAAAAGTACAGTTAGTCATAGTTGTAGGCAAGATATTGAGTTATTAAATTTGCTATTAGGCAGCGCTCCGTACTACATGATAGGAGTATTCTTTCTTTCTTCTGGTCATGATGTGGAAATGTCATAGAATACTTTCGAACGTATGTTATCAAAGATGTGTTTATATCAGTTTACAGTATTTACGTGAAGCATGATTTTAGAAAAAATCAGGAATTATCTGTACTGTGTAACTCATCGTTTGAGTTCACAAATAAGTTTTCCTAAGACTAGAAAAAGCTTCAAAGATTTCATGGTCATGAACATCAAAAGCTAACCTATGACCATTTTAGTGAATTTTTGACCTGAAATTCAGCTCATCGATAGATCTAAAATGATCCCTAGAATATCCTGGAAGTTTTAGGCACAATGAATGTTTATTTGTCGAGATATCCATTTACCAAGTAAACTTAATTTTTATGACACGTATATGGCAAGCAATTATTTGTTGGAAATTTAATATCTCCACAAACAAAACATTCTTTGTGCCAAAAACTTTCAAAATATTCTAGGGATCATTCTAGATCTATCTATAAGATGAATTTCAGGTCGAATCTATTGAGTAAAACAGTCATAAAATTCGATTCGAGAAATTCATGAACATGAATCCTTCTAAGCTTTTTTCTAGTCTTAAGCAAATGTTCTTGTGGAGGAGTTTAATTACAGTTATGGTAGTTCCCTCATAAGTAAACGATTTTATTACTTATGATCATTTGAGGTTATTATGAGATTTTTATAAAAACTGATTAGTTTAATTGTATGAAAATAATAATTAGTCTATATGAAATTTTTCATTCAAAATTTGTCTATGAACTTAACGTCTAGTCTTATCATTTGTTATATTTACTTGTAATTTTTCGACAATATTTGCAAGTGTTAAAAATCTTGATTTTGACGAAGTACTTGATGCATGATAATCACTTGCGAAATCTATAAAAAAAAATGAAATTTGAAAAATATTACTATTACTATTAATATTCATATTAAAATATAAACCTGATGATGTTTTTGATCGACCAAATGTTGGTTTTGGTCGATTAGTTTTTTGTGATGATGTTTTTTCAACTTTTTGACGTTTTTCATTTGATGCAGTAAAAGCTAATGCATCATTTTGTCGCTTAAGAAAATTTGCACGTTCTTTTAATAATGATGTCATGATCAAAAAAAGGAAAATCTAAAACTCAATTATATATGATTGTTTTTTTATAATATTTAATCAATTAAATAAAAGAACAAAACAAAACAAAAAATAGATGAACTTTAATATACATTTAAAACAAACAACAACACAAAAAAAAAAACAAGAGATACTTCAGAGATTTGATTAAATATATTTTACTTTACTTATAATAATAAACATTTGCAAACAAAAAACAAAACATTTAAATACGGCCAGCCGATAGATGTTAATTTGTTTGAATAATATAAATGATAACGAATAAAAAAAGCAAATGAATTATTTTTCTTTTCTTTGTTGTTAACTTTTTGTCCCAAAGCATACATGAAAAATCAAGCAGCACAGCAGCCAAAATGAGAAATAAAAAGTATGAAGATATCACCGGCATTTCTTTTTGTTTTTCTTATGTTGTTACTTTTAAATTTTTCTTTTTCATATCACCGGACGGGGACGACAATAATAAAAACAACAAGAGCAATAACAACAGCAAAAGCACGACTTAATGTTAAAGAAAAAAAAAAAAAA
>CAJNOL010000916.1:37992-94305 GCA_905250125.1 Rotaria sordida
CTTTTTTTTTTTTATTAAAGATTTCATTTTCTTACCATAGAAAATAGGTGAAGGTGTATCTGAATAAGATTTTCGAATTGTTGATTCATTATCAAATGTTGATTGTGTATGTCCTAAATATTTTTGTGATGAATATGGTGTTAATGTCATACCATAAGTTGTTTGTTGAGGTGATATTTGTGTATGTGTTGTTGATGGAATATTTCCTGTTTGTATTGAATTATAATAACGAATTTTATTTGGATCACTATATGTTTTACATAATTTTGTTTTATCATCAAGATTTATTTCACCATATGGATCAATACTTTTTTTTCGTGTTAATAATTGATGTTGATTTGTTGCTAAATATGTTCCATTATTAATATTATTTTGTGTTGTTGATTTAATATAATTAAATGATGGTCGAAAATTTCCAGTACGTTCTGTTAAAAATGATGTTGTTTGATGATTAATTAATTGTTCTTGTAATGATGGTGTTGATGTTAGTGATAAATGATTTGGTAATGTTGTTGAATCATTATAATAATCATCATTCATTGAAAAAATTAATGTTGGTGATTTTATTGGATGTTGATTTATATTTGATTCAATTGAATTATTATTTCCATTTTGATTTAATAATTCTGAATTATGTTGTCTTGATAATGGTATTGAATTTGTATGATAATTTGAAAAATATGAAAATGTACTTTTTATATTTCGTACTGTTGGTCGTGATATTTGTGTTGTATTTATATTTCCCATACTTGTTTGTGGTTTAAGTTGTACACGACGATTTAATGATGATGATGATGATTGCATAGATTTAAAATCAATTTTACCTGATGTTTGTAATTTATTACATAATGGACCACGCCAATGCAATAATGTATGACGTTGATCAGCTGTAAAAGCTTCATGTTTATAACAACGATCAAATAAACCAACTAAATTATTACACATTTCAGATAATATATTTGTTGAAGAATTATTACATGTTAATGTTTGATAGACTAAAAGGATAAATAAAAAATTTATTCATCATATACATATACACAAGATAATCAAACTAATAGTTTTTGCATTGTTATTTCAGAAAATTTTAGTGAATGTCTTGAATTAAATAAAAAAAAAAAGAAACAATTTGTTACAATATATAGGATATAGACTAAAGTCTATATGTTCATGGAATCGTTGTTTAATTGATAAAACTTGTTTGATTTGAATTAGGTATGATCAGAAAGATCTCGAATAGTTCTGATTTCTGGACAAGAATTGGGACTGTGACAGGGATCAGAATCAATTTTTTGTTTTGACCGAGACTAGAAACGATTGATCTCATTCATGTTTACTCTCGATTCTATTCTTTGTTTGATCAAAATCGACGAGTTTGTTTTTCTTTTATTTAATTTTAATATATACCTTTTTCAAGTACTTGCATAATTAATTTCGGTAAATCTTCATCATTATCATTAATTTTTTCTGTTTGTTTAACACGTATTGGTGTTAACATTAATTCATTTAATTGTTGTAAAACAATTTTTATATCAATTTGTTCATTATCAATATCAATAAGACATTTTTGTAATAATGTTTGTCTTTCTTTTAATTTTTTTATATTTAATAATATTTTAGTACATGCACCATCAGTTATTTGTCCTTCTTTTAATTGTTCATAAGTTAAAGACATCATTTGATCATATGTCATTTGTGAAAAGAAAAAAGCATATTTATGTAAACGAAGAGTTTTTAACCATTTTGATACATCTTAAAATATAAAACACAAAAAAATAGAAAACAAAAAAGTATATATATATATATATATATTTACCACGCATGCCACTATTTGGTTGTAGAAATTTATTAGTTATAGAACCAGAATTACTATCAACACCTAAATATGGTGATACAATTTCTGTATTATTTCTTGTATTATTTGAATATTTTCTTGTATTTCGATTACATAATGAACGATATTGACCTAAACGATTACGATTATCTACTGTATTAACATCTAAATAAAAATTATCAATTGGATTTTGTATTGTTTGTGTTGAATTTTGTTGTTGTTGTTGTTGAAAATCTTCTTCATCTTCATCACTTATTGGTAATTGTGTTTTAATTTGTTGTTGATAATTTGAATTTTGATGACGTAATTCTGAATAATATGAATGAATTGATGGTGCTGGTGCACTTAATACAGCTGATAAAGGTACAAATGATGAATGATTTGATATTGTTGGTTCAGGTGTTGGTGATGATGCTGATTTACCAACAAACATATAATTATTTTGATTATCTTGTCCATTTTTTAATGTTAAATTATCAGAATGAGAACGACCAATAATTGTATGTTGTGAATCTTGTGTTGATAAAATATTTTGTACAGAATTTGTTATATTTGGTTCAGTTAAATCAACACCACTATCATCAGCAGTATGATGTATTAATTGTTGACATAATGAAGAATTATGAGAACCTTCAGAAGAAAAATTCATTAATGATGCCGGTAGTGTTGGTGTTTGTTGATTAAGGCGAACTGATGGATAACGTTGTAATGGTTGATGATGTCTTTGTGATGATGGAGATGATGATAATGATTTCTTTTATTTGAAGAAAAGGAAAAAAATTTTTTTTGTTTTTCTATTTTAGTGTCTCAAATAGAATTTTATGAATATTTTTCTTTGTTTTATTTTGATTAGATAAAAATTAACTATATATATATATATATATATATATATTTGAATGCTTTTTACTCTATTAATAGTTAGTTTTAATGGAAAGTATGATATGAATATTTACATCCGTATTCTTATTTTGAAAAGAATAACTTTGAAATATCATGACTACATTTACAATTTTTCTTATATAGAAATCTCTATTTTCCATTAAAATTTAATTAAGATCATACTTCATCTGTATTTCCTTTATTAATCATTATTGTTGATGATGATGATGATGATGATGATGCTAAAGCATTTAATTGTGGTATATCAACTAAAAATTTTTGTAAACATGGATTTGTTTGAATATAAAATTTAATTTGTTGACAAAAATTTATTAATTGTTGTTCTGTATAAGAAAAATTTGTTGGATTATTTAATTTTGAATCCAAATAAATGAATACATCACGATAAGAATCAAGTAATTTTTCATTAGTTGTTGTTATTGAAACTAACGGTAAATAAAGTTGAAGTGTTGAAATTATTTTATCTAATGGATCTGATAGAAGACAAGCAAGAATAGCTTAAAACAAAATAAAAAAATAAAATATTGAATTTTTATTTAATCTTTTTTACCTGGTGCATTTGCTTGATGAATTGTATGATGAAACATATCATTATTTTCTTGTTGATTATTTGTTTGAGATAATAATTGCGAAAGAAAATATCGATATGATAATTGTAATTTTTTTGTTAATTCAACTGATGCATAAATTTGTTCAAATGGTGTCCATTCATCAAATTGTTGTTGAAAACGATTATCTTGTTCATGAAATTTTTCAGATAATGTTAACATAGTTTAATGATAAACTAGAATTGTCTTGCTAATTTTTACCGTTTGTGTTTTTCTTCTTTTTGTCTGTCAAAAAATATCATACACACAACACACACACACAACTCAATAGATAATGTTATGTTTTAAGCAAAAACATTGTCATCTGAAATATGAGAATACACAAAAAAAAAAAAAAAAAAAGAAAAATATAGTTTTGTGAAACAATAAAAATGCATATGTAAATTGAGTCATTTTATTACGATGTTTGAAACTTGTTCAACTAGGAAATATTGTCGTGATGTTTGAATTCTCATATAACATGCTACTACCTCACTGTACTAACAGTTGAGACACATTCTACTTCTATACTTTTTCTTTTTTCTCGTCATCTCTCTTTGAGGATCGACTTTCTTCTTTTTCTTTTTTTTCCTTCTCGTACTCTTATATAATCGAGTAATCAATCCAGGCGCTTCTTCATTCACTATACCAGGAACAGCAAAAAGCAACAAAAAAAAAAAAGCAGAGAAAAACTATATTGAAGAAGGATGACTTTATTCTTCTGTGCAACCAATGTCATGCCTCGTCTTTTTCTCCTCCTCTTTCTTTCTTTTTTTTTTCCTCCTTTCGAGTGAATTCTTTTTTAGACTATAGTTTGCTCACTATTAAAATGTCGTCTATACTAACGACGTTTACCAATCCGTGATTACTTACTATTTTCTGTTCTGTTTTTTAGAGATATTATCAAAAAAGCACGCGTGATTACTCCTAGCTTCTAGTTTCTTTTTTTTTTTACTACGCAACAAAAAACTCTCAAACAAAAATTCATTCACAAACTTTCAATAAACAAATTAACTAAATATATTTTTGTTATTTTTTTCATATTCTTTTATGTAGTGTTAATGATCTAGACGTTAATACTTTCATCAAAGTAATTCCATAGATTTGATTAAACTATCAAATGTATTCCATTTGTTTGATTAAAGTTTTTCTTTTGTTTTTCTTTTAATAATCATTTTATCATTCGAAACGTCGGATTTTATTTTTGTTTTTGTTTTTTTTTACTTTAAACTCATCGCATTTATTTGAGTTTTCAAGTATCTCAAATAGAAAGAAAAATTGACAGAGCACAAAAGAAAAAAAAAAAAAAGAAAACTAGACGATAGACATAAGCTTCAGTTTTTGTTGATTCATTCGAGACAGATAGAAAAGAAAATATTAAAAGCACGTAAGAAAAAAAAATACTGACAGAATCATGATATAAACAATAATTACATCTAACAAACTAGTTCGAGGGTTAGTTATTATATATCTAAATATGCTAGAAATAAATTAGATTGAAAAAAGAAAAGAAAAACATTCCTTACGACATAAATAATTTCTTGTGTTTTGTTTTTTCCTATTTGAAAATTACGAATAAATATATTCATCATAATCTATTAATCATTGGTACAATTTTCAAACATATGAAAATCGAGTAATTATTCGAATTGAAATCAAGAAAATAGAAAAAAAAAAAGAAAACTAAAATATAAAATTTCAAGATAAATTTATTATTTTTATTTCTATTGTTAAAAATAAACTTACATTTAATTAATATACTAGATGTCAGTCAATGTTGGTACTCTATATTATACAAGAACAACTAAAAAAAAAAATAATTTTCACTTACTGTGTATATAACTCATGCATATAAAATAACTTTTGGCATGATGACGTTAGAAAATAATTTTCTATTAATAGAATTATTCGAGAGAGAAATAAAACCCCCATATATATTAGACTAAATATAAAATTTATAACATATCATACATACTTACCTGTAGTAATTCTATTCTCCTGTCAAGAACGAGTCATTGAAAGAAAAAACCTCGTACTTTTTATTTCAAAATCATGTTTTATCTTGTTGATAATGTTTAATATAGCTGTCATTTTATAGATAAACATTTTTATTATTCATCATATATATATAAAAAAAAAAACAACTAATGTTATATTTATCATGTTTAGCAAATTATGGTTATTTTGTTTTTTAAATCATAGTTTTTATTATCATAACTTTCTTAAGATCGACAATGAATAAGTAGATTTTATGCATTTTCTCATTTTGTTTTAATATTAACATATATTATCGTTTTATTATTATCATTCGGTTCTTAACTAATGACAGTTCAGAGGAAGTGAAAAGAAAACTAAACCTTCTTCCAAATTAATACAAATAGTAAAAATCTATTTATATTTTTCTTTTATGTGTGATGAATATTATTGACGTCATTACAAAAAAAAAAAATCAAGTACCAAAAATAACTCAAGCGATAAAAAAAGACAACACCCATCTGACAAGCTGGAGTAAAATAGTGTTATAAGAAAAAAAAACAAACAAACAAATAACCTGCTCATATTCATTATGTATTTATTGAATAATGGGGTATGATCTGTACATTTTCATCAACAGCAATTCCACTTGATGAACTATCATCGCATGCATTTATTTGAGATTGACATTTTCTATCATTAATTAATGTTATTGATTGTGGACCTGAAAACAAATGGAATTTATCAATTGAAATATGACAAAAAGTCATTTTTCTTTTTTTTTTGTTTTACTCATTTGATACTAACCAAAATAACTGAGTAATATCGGAAGAAATACTAGACCATGTAGTGCACCAATAATAACTAATGAAAAATACATGCGAAAATAAAACACCTGAAAAAGTTGTGATTTAGCAAATGCAAGTACTACAACACCACCAATCTTTGTTAATGTTATACCACTAAATACCTATAAATAATAAATAAGATTTATATCGACAAATAAAATATTAGAGTGAAAAAAACATACTGAACTACCCATTTCAGCTAATGCTATTCGTGCACGTATTAATCGATTATCACCTTGACTAACAGCAAAATAACGAGCAATATGAGCACAAAATTCAACTGCAATACCAACGGACTACAAAATAAATTACATGATTCTTTTCTTTCGAATATCTTTGTTTGTTTTTTTTTTCTTTTTTATTAAATCTTACCATAATTATATTTACAACAGATACAGCATTAAGTTCAATATTCCATAAAAACATAACACCAAACATATCAATTATAATCATAAATACACATAATAGAATAAGAAATGAAGTATGAAAATCAAATCCAAGTAATATACATGTTACAATAAATACAGCAGTAAATGATAATGATAAATTAATAATAAGATCACGCCATATTGTTAAATATTGATCATAGAATACATAGAAAATACTAAAAACAAAAAGTTTTAAAATCTTTAAATTTGAAAAATTTAGCATAAGAAAAATAAATTGAAATCAAACATCGATTAATTTTCATTTTAATCTTAGATCAGAAACATTAAAACAATTTTCAAAAGAATCTCATCAGTTGCAATGATTTTTTTTCTGCCTATAGATACTACATAGTGTTCTAATAAAGGTCTTAAAAGCATTTCGGTTCCTTTTGAGATTTGACTAAGTCATTGAATTTTTTCTAGAGACTTCAGATTTTCAGAAAACTCTTTTTTTTCGAATTTAGATTTGGAACTTTGTGCATATAGAGAACTCAGCCGAACTAACTTCCATAAAAAAATTCACAAGTTTCGAACAAAGTATCTTCAGGATTTGAGACTTTCAAGATATCGACCTTTTTTCATGTATAGTTTATATAACATGAATTTTTTGAAAGTTTCATATCTCGAAAAGACTTTGTTGAAGACTTCTGTATTTTTTTTTCAGAAATCTAGTCTAGTTAAGTTCTCTATATGCACAATGTTTCAGATCGAAATTCGAAAATAGAAGTTTTCTGAAAATCTGGGATCTCCAGAAAAAATTCAATAGCTTAGTCAAATCTTAATAAGAACCGAAATTCTTTTTTAGAGTTTTTATTAGAACACTATAATGTATCTATAGGCAAAAACAAATCATGGAAACTAGATGAGACAACTGAAGAGCTTCTCTTGTTAGTTATCCATTTGTCTAGAATTGCGAAGATCTAAAAATGGTCTAGTTCTCAAACAAGAGTCGATTCATAAAGCTGGAAGCTGTCATAGGTCTATTAGACATGTACTCAAACTGTTTAAGTCGTTTTTACTTAAATGAAGAAAAATGTTCTCTTATCTACTGGACTACATAACACAATATTTTTCCATTGGAAGAAAATTAAAATAAGATAATCATACTAAGAGAAAGTCAAAAAAGAGATTGAATCGAAAAGCCTAAATCCAATGAGTTTAAGTTATTTTTCAATGTTCTTTCAATCTCTTGTTAAATCAAATGATTCATTACATCATTCTCTCTTTGATTGTCAAAGGTAGACATCGGTACATACAGTTTATCGATATCATTCATAATCAATGAGATAAGTTTGAAATATTCAAATTCTATTACTAGATTGATGTGTATGCCTAGATATGACTACAGTATAGGTAAGAATTTAGTTAATTTATAAAAAGGAATCACTAAATTGAGATGTCTAGTGTATGACTAATTTCAGACATTGTTAAAATAGAATGAGAAATTCTTATTTTTTTAACAGAAACCAATTATATGTTATTATAAAAATCTAATTTAATATAATTACCTATATGGAAAAACTGGATAATCTTCAAGTTTATTTGAATCATGATATGAATGACTTTGATTAATTAAAATAGTTTTTGATATATTTTTTGCTATTTCATTTGCACTTTTCATAGCAGCAATAAAATCTTTTGATGTTTTAAGTACAGAATGAAAACCCATAAAATATGAACTTTTAACATAAGTTTTATTAATTAATTCAACAGCATCATGATATGCAGCATGACCACCTTTTGGACATTTTTCACCTGGATTATCAATTAAAAAATATTCTATATATCGTTGAAAATCATCTTCAGATGGTCGTTGATTTTCAAGAAATTCTATTGGACATGTTATACATGATGTATCATTTAATGTAGCTGGACAAAATTGTTCTGTTTGATTATTTATTCTACAACAAGGTGGATCATTTGTTGATTGTAACCAATCAAAATAATCATCAAGCCATGATGATGGTGGTTGAGCTAAATAATAACGTTGTGGTTGTCGTAATGCTTGTCCTATTTGTCCAAGTAATGATGTTGATGAACAACCTGATGTACCACATAATAAATTTTGATCATCAATTTTTTTATAATCAATTGCATTTTGATTAACAATAAAATAAACAGGTGGACCAACACTTAAATAATTTTCTATACCACGAAAATAATCTAATACATAAGAATCTTTTGGCATTGATAATTTTTGATCAAGACCTATTGGTATACGATGTATTATTGATAATGATAAACATGTACAAATAATAAATAATGAAAATAATATTGCACGTATAGAAGATATACCTAATACCATAGGTGTCCATATATTCATAAATATTTTTTGTAATAATCCTTTTGATTGATGTTCAATTGAATTTTCTGTTAATGTAGATTTTATTGATAAACAACAACATAAATCCGATCGATTAGATTGTTGTCGTTTAGAATCAAGTGAAAGTATTGATACAAAACAAGTTATTTGAAGTAAAAAATCAATAAATACAGCCATAAATGCATATAAGGAAAAAATTTGTACAGCTGGCATTGGTGTTAATGAACCAAGTACAAAAGCAATTGATTCACTTGTTGCTGTTAATAATATTGATGGACCAATACGACTTATTGTTGTTGCTAAACATATATCTATTGATGGATATTGTTCAATTTTAATTTTTTCAAAATGTTGTACAATAATAAATATATTATCAACACCAACAGCTAAGACAAGAAATGGTATAACTTCAAATATAATTAATGTACCAGCTATACCACAATAAGAATAAAATCCAATTGAACTCATAACAGATAATAATACAAAAAGTACACCAATAAAACCAACAGATATTTTTAAATCTATTAAACATGTTCGCCATGAACGTATATGACCAAGTGTTAATGTTACATAGAGAAACATAATTGTATAAGATATTAATATAGTTAAAATATCCGAACGACTTTGACGATTTAATTCATCTTGAATAGAACGTTCAGCACTATAATAAACAGTAAAATTTGCTGTTTCATTCCAAAGACCAGCAGAACGTAATGATTTTTGTGTATCAGTAAAATTTTTCATGTAATCAAGAAAGACTTTTTCCCATGCTTCAGCTAAAAAAATAAACAAAATATAGATTTTACAAAATACAAAAAAAAAATTAAAAACAAACCTAATTGAATTTTTTCTGGATCATTTGAATTTTCAATAACAATTGTAATAACTAATGCTGTTGCATTTGAATATGTTGCATCTGTATAATTACCCAAAATCATAAACGGATTAACTGTACCACCAAAATCAGCAAAACATGATAAACCTAATGGATTATCTTTTGTCGTTGTTGGTGCTTGTGAACATGTCATAAAATGTGTTGAATAATCAAAATAAGTAAAAAAATCATCACCAATACGTTTATTTAAATTATCTTTAGAATTTTGATAATATTGTAAAATAGAAAAAACTGTACAATTTTCATTATCTGGTTCTAATGGTTTTAAACAAATATCTGATAAATAAATTGTACGATTATTTTCATTTAATTCAGCTGTTAATGATAATATATCTGTTTGAAGATCAAGTACACGTAATAAAAAATCTAATTTAAATACTGGTCCTAATGTATATTCACTAACAGGTGCTGGTGGAGATAGATAATAATGTGTTTCAAATGATTGATCATCTGGAACAATAATTATTTGTGTTGTACGATAAAAAGGTCTATAAAAAAAAAAAAAAAATTTTAAATAAAATACAAAAAAAAAATATATCTTACTTAAAATGTTTATCAAAATAATCTTTTTGTTGTCGTGCAATACTTGATTTTGATGACCATAATTGTACAGGATCAGTTGTAACTTTAAATTTAAATAAACCACATGAAAGACCAATAATTATAATAGTACCAATAGATAAAACAATAAATGGATGTTGAGCACAGAACAAACCCAAACTTAAAAAAAACAAAAGGGGAATTAAGAAAAAAAAAATTTCAATTAATGAATATACCGATAAAATATTCGTTCAAGAAATTTTTCTGTATTTTGACGTATACGAATTAAATATCCGGATGGTTTTTGTCTTATTGGTTCATTTAATAATGAAGTTATTTCTTTTGTTTTTATTAAAAGAAAAAAAAAAAAGAAATAATAAGAAATTGAACAAGAATATCATACTGATTTTTTTCTACCTGTTGATTCTTCAATTATTGGTTGAGGTTTTCGAAATTTTGGTATAATAAAAATTGATATAGAAAATATTGTTAATAAAAAAATAATACATATAATAGCAATAACTACCCATCCATCAATATTAAATATTTTAAATTCTTTATCCGGTACATCAGGTGGTATTGGACTACATGATTTTGAACAATCCTAAATAGAAATTTGTTTTTTGGAAATCTCAAAACAAAAAAAATTTACCAAACAACTACAAGCTGTTTTATTTTCATATCTTGATATTATTGGTTCACTACATACAAATGTTGTTTGATTATAAAAAGTTTCATTTTCACTTGTATCATTAAAAAGATGTATATAAATAGGAAATGGTACAGCTGGATTATCAACACCTAAATATCTCATAAATGTTTCTTTTGTACATTGATTATATGGTCGACCACACATTGAATCAAGTGAATGTTGATTACCACCTGGATATAAAACATCTCTAAATAAAAAAACAAAAAATAGTAATCTTTTAAGAAACAATAATAATAATAATAATAATAAAAACAAATATACTCACCGACAAGAATCAAGTAAACGTTGAGTAAAATCATCAGCAATATTATAATCAATAGATTCAACTGTTATTCGACCTGGATATAATGTACTATTACCTATATCTTTAATAGTTAAAAAACGACTTTGATCAGAAGAACATGTCATTGCACAAAATAATGAACGAAAATTATAATAACATGATGGACAACGACCTAACATTAATTTTGCCAAACCAAATTGATCTGCCATTATACCTATTTGATCAGCTGAACAACAAGTATAAGTATTATTGGGACCTAAAACAAAAAAAAAAGGAGAATTCAATAAAAAAAACAAGCATAACATTTAATGTCTTTTTTTTCCTGTTAATACAAATAAAACTTACCATTATAGAACATTCCACAAGCTGTTTCTAATGTTTTTAATCCTTTTTCATCTGTTAATAATTTTGCAGTACCATTATAAAAACAATTAGTTATTTTACCCAGTGAATTTTGTCCACATGGTCCATACCATATACAATGGCCATCCTTTTAATTTCAAAAAAAAAATGAATTAATTAACAAAAACAAAATCATTTAATTCTTACTTCAGCTATTGTATAATTCAATAAAATATAAAATATAAATATCAAAATTTTAAACATTGTTGTATTATTATTATTATTATAATGATTATCTAGAAAATATTTCAAAACACTTTTGTTGTTTCATTTATTTTTCGAAAGTATTATTATCCAATAGAAACAGTCTCCTTATATTTGATCAAACAAGAACGTAAAAAGTAAACATTGAAAAAACCCAATTTCGTGTAGGTTAAAAAAGTTGAATACAAAAGAATGTATCATGCTACTTTATTTACCGCGTGATAAGATATAATTATTACAGCAAAAGAAAAAAAAAGTCAATAGAATCTTTGTCGTCCACATGTTTACATCGTGACAAGCGATAACAATGAACTTATTAAATGCATAGTACGATAAAAACTTACACAAACAAAATTTTCTACGATTTAACTATTTACTTTTCTCGAAATGTTTTTTGTTTTTTTGTAGATTCTTCATATTACACAACTTGATATTAGTCATACCTATCATGTGATTCATTTCAAAAGAAACAAAAAGAACGAAAATTAATACTTTACTGAAGGACAATAAGAACAATTTTGTAATATATTTTTGTAAAATAAATTCTATTTGACTTTTCTTATTGAATAAAACAATCAAAATTTAAAAGCATAGTCTGAATGTGCATTTTCATTTATTAATTTGCTTGAATTTTTTTAAAAGTTTCATTTACATATACAATAAATGATTCATATAATAGACGCAAAACTTTCAAAAAAACAAAAACTGATAATTTCTTCTTATTACCAATAAAGAAAAGTGTTATATTACTTTTGGTATAGAGTAATCAAAAAAAAAAAAAAGAAAAGAAAAAGAAAAAAGTAAAGAAATTGTTTCTGTTTCTTTTTATTTTCAATTTTTATTACTGATATTTATATAAATATATGAGAAATAAGACTATCTGTCTGCCTGAGCAGTTATGTCTAATATCAGGTAATCGTTATAGAATATTGAGAAATTTCAGAAATAGACAGACTATATTGCAAGAGAGAGAAAAAAAATTGTCGGGGAAAGGCTTATCTTTGAAATGTAAAATAATAGAAAGATCAAAATTTTTCTTTTTGATGGTTTTTCTTCATTACGGAACCAAGCCGTTTCATACAAAACAAAAAACAAAAAAAAGAAAAAACAAACAAACAGACACATAACAGAATTTTTTTGTTTTCTCTCAAGATGAAGTCAATGATGTTCGTTGTTCACCACTAATATATCCATTTTGTGTTGCATCAGTTGTTAATCGAACTGATGATTGTCGTTCATAATGATACATAATTTTTGTTTTATGACTTCCACTAATAAAATCAAATGGACTTGTTGTATGATGAGTTGTTGAATGACGCCATTGTAAAACATAATTTCCAGGTTGTTGACAAATATATGTTTCTTGTACAGAATCACCATCATGATAAATTGTTGGTTGTATTAAACGTATAATATCATCTGTTGTTGATTCAATTAATGGTTTATCATAAATTGTTGTTGCATGTATTATTGAATTATGTTTTTGTATTGGAGATGATAGACGTAAATGATCATTATTATCATCATGTTCAGTAGATTTAATTTTTCCAATACGATATATTGTAAATGTACATTCAGATTTCAATAAATCAAAATCATATCGAAGTCTATCACCTTTTTGTGATATTGGAATAAGAACCTAAAATAATTTTTTTGTTTGTTTGTTTGTTTTTTATATGAAAAAAATTTATTGATTTATTAAAATGATACAAAACAATTTAACATACCTCATGTGCACCACCTTCTTTTATTGATACAACTGTATAAGCATTATCACCAAATAATGCATTTTCAGCATCAAATTTATCTGGTTCATCTTCATGTACATAAAGAGAACGTGGAACTATTCCACCGGATGGTGCTTGAAACTAAATAAAAATTAAGATTTTACATTTCTTTTCTTCTAAATTTCATTTATTTACTAATAATTACATCGAATTTTCAATTTTAATTAAATCGATTACAAAAAAAAAAAATATTCAAAACTGTCAATACAAATTATGTACTGAAAATATAAGTACAAAAATTATTCAACAATATTTATTTTTAATTTTGTTTTTCCGGTAATTTAAATATACTAGAAAGAATTTAAATATTGATTGAACAACAGAGACATTCACCAGCCGACTCCATCTCTGTTCTTCGTCGAACCGAAACTCTAGTTTATTCAACGTCTGTCTTGACTACGTAAATATAACTTTTTTTTAAAGACTATTTATCATGATTAAACAAACAATTGAATCATTTGATTGAATGTCAATAAAACGACTTTAGAGACTTCCGTAATATTGTTGTATCTCAATGGAAAAATACTCTAGAGAACTTGGAGACGTGCCATTTTTGTAGAGAATTCTATTATGATAAAGAGTCTAAAGAAAATTATATTTTACATATTGAAAAATTAGAATTTTAATTTTCGGAAAATCTGATAGTAATTTATATTCTCTATTTGAATCATTATTTAGATTCTTACGAATATTTAAGTCAGTGAGAAAAATAAAAACCTTGTTGAATAATTTTTGTAATCATTAAATGACTTTGCAAAAATAAACTATTTTTCTAAAGTTAAAAGTCAAATTTGTTTCGTAGATTCATAATAAAGCATAGACAGTAAAGTATAATCTAATGATGCATATAAGCAAGCTGAGATTCAAAAATATTTTAAATAATTAAATATATGTCGCAATTTTTTATTCTCACCCTAGGACACATATATATATATCTTTTTTTTCTTTTCTTAGAAGCATGAATGTAAAATCAACTAAAAGGTTTTGTTTTTGTTTAAAAATAACAATAAAAATTTTTATATAACATACAGACATTTGACCACCAAGAAAATCAGGAATGTTTATTTCATCAATATATTCAACAAGTTCATCAGTTTTAAGTATAGCAAATTTTTCACGTGTTCGTTCTTCAACAAATGTATTTATTATTGTCCATAATACTGGTATAACACGAGGACAACGTGTTAAAAACATTCTAAATTTATATAAAAATTAAAATAAAAAAAACAACTTTTATCATATAGAAAAATCTAATTTCAAAAGTATTTACCGGCCAAGTGTTTCTGGATAATTAGCTTCAACAGTATCAGTTATTTGTGAGATAACTCGAAAAACAGGCCGATAGAGATGTTTAACACTGAAGTTCTCAAAATCAAGAATAACACATACAGAACTAAAAGAAAAACAAAATTCAAATATAAAAACAAACAAAAAAAAAAAACTCTACTCAATATTTTTACCTTATCGGTCTTCCAAAAAGTTTTGTATTTTCTTCACATTTATTTAAACCTTCTTCAACAAGATATAATATCTACAAAATAACAATTAAAAATTTATCAAAAAATTAAATAAGCCATCTATTTTCATACATGTCTAATCCATACATCTTCACCATGTACTGCTTTCATAATACCACGCACATCAATATCTCCAACACGTAATATATATATAGGTCGACCATCACGATCATTTCCACCCCAAGCACCAGGAAAAAATCGTTGTATCATCTCTGGAATTTCATAATCCATAAGTAAACGATCAATACAATTTTTTTTACGCCTAAGTAAAAATTTTCAATATATATAAAAGATTTCCATTAGACTATTGCAAATGTTTATGTTTTCTGACAAACAACAAATGGATAAATGTCATTGGGATAATCTGATAAATCCATCTGGCACATTATTTTTAAACAGATTTATTTATATATTATTCTTAAAATAGAAAACAATTCTTTATAAATCAATTCTTGTCATTAACAAACTAAGAAGAAAAAGGAAGTTATTTACTACGAACAACTCATTGTTAGAAACCTTGAGTGTGTGAACCATGATTTATTGATGATTCAATGCATGAACTACTTTATATGCCTTGAAATAATGTGTTAAGATTAATATTCTCGATATAATAATGGAAAATTCAGATAGAATTGACAATTAGAATTTATTAAGACACAATAACATACTAAACCTGACGAGGTAAAATTCATTAGTTAATGAAGTTTCTAGTACTGTATAAGGCATGCAATGATTCTGGAAATTACTAGGTCATGTTGTCCTTTCATCATGTGAATTAGTTCTCGGCGCTATAAGCAACTAGACAGCTAATCTTTCCAGAAAGAAGAAAAAAAAACATTCTTCGATAATAGCTATACATCAATGTATTCTGTCGTAAGAAAGAATATTAAATTCTTGACATAGATGTTTTTCTTTTGTTAAGTACATAACAACGTATATTTTGTACTCAGAATTGAAACTTGAAACTTATCTTTATGGATTAAATAAATAACATACCATAATTTCATAGGACAAAACAAAACAAAAACATACACGAACGTTATCAGACATTAAAAAAAAATGATACCTTGTAGTTTTACCCTTTCTGTTTATTTATATTACCGTATTTGATAGAGCTTAATGTCCTTTTTCAACAAGGATTAATTTTCACCTAACATTTTATTAATCATATACCTGAATACTTATGCTATTTTCAATCCTATATGTTAATATTTTTTTCGTCAATAACATATACTTAACAACTATTTGTTTTTCGTCCTTGTTATGATAACATCTCCTGAAGTAAATATCTATTTATAAACGATAATAATAAACTTACCACGCTAACGAATGGCAAACATTTTCTTTAGCTTTTTCAATATCAAATCTTCGAGCACGAAGAAATCGAAGTAGATGAGAATCATTTGGTAACTAGAATAAAATAGATAAGAAAAAAAAAATTAATTAGTTTCTTGTTTTTTTGTTTTCTTCTATTCTCTATTTCATACTTTTCCTTTATGTGTTTCTGCTATCCATTTTCGAAGTTGTACAAGACAACTTTCTTCAAATGGATCTAATTGACCAATATAACGACGTATATATTCATCATCAATATTTCCTACAGCTAGAAAACAACAAATACTTAACCAAAAAAAGAAAAATAAATAATTTAAATTACGTTGTTTTTCTTGTGAATTTTCATCTACTTGAAAATTTTCAAGTTCGTCAGATAATGCTGAAAAATGTGATGCAGTTGTTGCAGCTGATGCAGATGCTTTCGGTGGTGATGACGCAGTAAATATATTTGATGCATCTTGTGATGATAATCGTCGACGTGCTGCTATTAATGATGGATCATCATTAACAGATATTGTTGTTAATTCTTGATTTGGATGTGTCATTGTTGTTGTTGTTGTTGTTGTTGTTGTTATTATTGATGATGATGATGATGATGATGATTCAGTCCAAATAGGAATATTTGTTATACCTTGATTTAATAATTCATTTACATAATGTTCAATAATTTCTTTTCCTTTAGCTAAATTTGTTGAATATTGTTTCATAGCTAATTTTTCAACACTTGCTTCAAAACCAAAAAAAGATTTGATTTCTAAATATGCACTTTGTTCAAAACATGTCCATAAAGCATTTTCTGGATGAACCTAGAATTTATGGATATTTGGTTGTTTCTTTCTTTTGACAAAAAAAAAAAAAACAAAATATATTTAACATACATAATAATGACAAAATTCTTTAATTTCTAAACGTGATGCAAAACTTTCATTACATGCATCAATACGTAATGTACGTTGTCGATGATCTAGATGATTTTTTTGTAAAAATACAACATAATCAACATTGACAATCTGGAATATTTAAACAAAACAAAAAAAAACATAAAATATTATCATTTAAATAGTTATTTTTTTTACTCAACTACTCGTTTTTTATCTTTTATTATGACATCTAATCTTTTCTCATTAATCACAATTATTATCAGTCATTTGATCAATGATATTTTAATTTCTAAAGGCTTGTTTTGCCTGATAAGAGACTATTAGAAGAAAATTATAAAATTTATATCCTATAATTTTTTAGTAAATTTTCGGTGTAATTCTAATAATTATTTATGATATGAAATCTTTTTCCTATAAAAAGTATTTTTCATTTCATCTAATGCCTGGATATATATATATATGTATATGAACAGTAATTATGTAACATTTATTCCTTTGAGCTTATAAGGAAAATTATTTACTATTGAATATGAAAGCAGCATTTTTTTTTTGCCTATGCCAAACACGTCTCAAACTACAGAATAATTATGCATGATTAGACTAATACATCCTTCTAGTCAGTTCTCTTTTTCTTATTCAGAACGACATAAAAAACAAAAAAAAAATTATTTTCTTTCATCTACACCAATAAATAAGATATTTATTATTTACCTTCTTGAGTAAATAAGGTGCATCAACATTTAATCGACAACGTCGTTCAATGATTTCTACAGCTCCATCTTCACTATGATATTCTGATGTTATATCAGAACCAAGAAAAACAGGTATCATTGGACATGTTGGAAAACGTTTTTCATATGCAGCCATAACAAGTTCAAATGGATAACGATAAACACGTACAGGTGATTGATATTTTTGCACCATTGTTCGAATTTATTGTTTGTTCTTTTCTTCTTTTTTTTCTTATTGTTGTAATTTTATATAGTAGATACAAAATGAAGGAAGAAGAGATGAATGTGTGTGTGTGTGTGTGTGTGTGTGTGTAGCTATAACATAATGGAAAAAAAGAACGAAGAGAAAAAAGAATAAGAAAAAGAAATCTGAAAAGAGAAACTTTTCTTAATGTATGTTGTTGTTAATAACAAAAAAACGGCATCACGTCATCCTCACGAGGAATATCTGTGATCCTAATGATTAGAAAAAAAAAATCATGTGAATATAAAAATTTTCAAGTAACCATCTGTCATCGAACAAAATTAGGGTACAAAAGCTCAAAAAAAACAAAAAAATATGTTTAGAATATTAGAGTGGCTCGCTTATATATATTTATATATTTACATGTATATATTTTTTCTTTTCTATCTCGTTCCTTCCCATACGTTTTTCTTTTTGTTCTTCTCCTCTTATTCTTTATCTTTTTTGGACTGCTTTATATTGTGCATGACGTTTACCTAATTCTACAAGCAACATCTTTTTAACTCGATGATTGCTAGGGTTAATCGTTTAGCTCGTTTTGTTTTTGCGAAAAAGTCCTTGCATGCTTTCCTATTGTGTTCTATGTGTATGATATTAATAATGATCTACTATAAGCGAAAAAGAGGATGGTGGATGAAGAGAGAATGAAAGACCAATTTCCTTTTCCTTCCTTTTCACTTCTGCAAAAGAGCGACGGCTGACGCAAAGCACACACACACATAACCATGGATGTATGCTTTTTCTTGTCGCGAACACTCAATCGAGTAAAAAAAAAAAGCAATAATAGCAGAAACTATTAAATGGTAGCGCAAAGAATATTATTGAATATATATGCGTGCCAGTGCGCACATACAACGGGATGGTAAGAAAAAAAAATCGAGCGTATGCCTATATGAGTATTAAAAAAGTATGTTGAATCTGATGACAGACGCAGGTGACAAAACGTCGGACAGAAAAGGATAATAGCCACTCGTGTTATACTATTCTTTTTTTTTATTATGAATAAAAGTCTTTAGAAAAAAAAAAAAGTGATAGATTAACTCAAGAGTCTTCTTCTTTTTTTTTTCTAGACAATTTATTATAAGACGCTTGCCTAATTGGGGTTCTTCGAATAAAAAAATAAATAAATAGAATTGAATATGTCTTTTGGCAAACGCAAGACAAATTATTATTTTTTTTTTCTCGTGTTCAAATAAAATAACAATTAATTAATGAAACTTAGTTTGCTTTTTTTTCTTGTTTCTTATAAAAAAAAATCGATCTAACAGGCAGGGGAGGGTATATAAAAGCCAAGAAAAAACAACAACAACAGAAACGAAGATTTTTTATCCATAGTCAGAAAAAAATATATATATATAGATACACATTGATTAACAATTCAATGGAAAAAAAAAAAAAAGAACATCAATCGACATCAAATACAAATATTACGATATATATTATAAAACAAACGATAAACTGTTCAACTTATATATATATATATATAAGTATTTTTCGATTTGTTTAATAAAACAAAGAGAATAAAGCAAAAGGCTATAAACAGACTCATACAATGAGATTCTCTTTTTCTTCTTCTATGTGCATTGCTGTTTTATATAAAATAAGAAAAAAAGAAACAAACAAAATAATATTAAGAATGAGTCTGACATATATCGGATTCATCATTAGGATTTGTTTCATTTGTACTTGTTTCAGAATCTGTACTATCCCAATCCGATAAACAATTTGGATATAGTGCAAATGCACGTCGATTTGATGATATTGATTGATTATTACGACGATTTTTATTATTTGAATCCATATTAGTTTTATTTAGTTTATCATTTGTTCCATTATTTTGTTTTAATTGATTTTTATCAATTAATTTATCCGATGAATCAATGATAAATGTTGAATTATTATTTGATTCAATTAATGGTAAATTTACATGTGGTTGTTTTTCTGATAATGTGCATGATTGTATTGGCATTGTAGGTAATGATGATGATGATGTTGGAATATAATCAAATAAAACAGATATCTAATGAAGAAATAAAAACGAAAAAGTCATTCTGTTCTTTCTTATCATAATGCACTTATCTATCAAAACTTCGTGCCCTATATATATATATATTTCTTTTTTTTTGTTCTAAAAAAACAAATATTTTCTAATTGAATTTTAATTTCTTTATCTTTCTATTCAAAAATATTAAATAAAATCTATGGATGGACTTCTTTCATTGAATTCAATCAGAAATATAAAATAAAATTTTTCTAATAATCAAAAGTAAATCAATGAATATTATAATATCTAGGTCAAAAATTTCTCTCAATTATTTAAATAAAAAATGACAGAACACATTCTAAAAAAAGAACAAATGCCTCCTAAATTATTAAAAGATTAAAAATTCAATTATAGTAAAAAAAGGTTATATTTCAAATAAAATCATGAAAAGCTTCTATTTACAATCGGATGACTTTTATTAGATTTGTTATTCATATCTCAAAAGAATTTTTCGAATAATAATTTTTCAAAACAACTTACTGTAAATGATGATGGTGCTAAACGATGAAGTTTATCTTTATGTAGACCATCAATATCTGTTTTAGTCATTGTATATAAATGTTTATGTCCACATTCTGGTATTAAACATGAACCAAGTGTACCTAATTTGCTTTCAGATTGTTTTTCACTAACATTACTTAATATTGTTTGCATTTTTGGTTCAACAAGAAAAAATGTATTAAACCAAAAATGACATAATTTTTCCTATAAAAAACAAAATCATTAAATTTCTTCGATTTTTCTGAAAAAACAAATAATCTTTTACTGGTCTTCCTCGTTTTGTTTTTGTTACAAATATTTCAATTAGAACATCTTCCTCTAATGGTATACGACATTGTTGATTTGATGGTGGAATAAAATGTTTATGTGCTGCATCTAATACTGAATAATTTGGTGGTAAATCTCGTCGTATAGTTGGATCACGTTCAAGAGGAATTTCAAATGATTGATATTGTATACGATGATCAGCTGATTTAACTGTATAAGAAAGACCTAGATTGAAAGAAAAAAAATATTTTTCTTCTTTTTTTATTAAATCTAAAAGACAAACTTGAATGAAGAACTTGATTTTGTTCATATGTAATTAATAAACCGGTAAAAAGTATTTGTTTAGGTATGTACATTATTCGACTATTTAATAAATGACCAAAATATTCGACATAACGACGTTGACTAGGTATGGTAACGCCCTGATATAAAGCATTTTTAAATTTTTATCAAAACAAAATATAAAAAAAAAGAAAATTTTTACTTTTCCATTTGACGTTCGTTGTTGAGCATAAAATTTTAATGTTTGTAATGGATCATTATGTTCTTGTCGATAATAATACAATAGAAGACAACAAGACATAACACCAGTACGGCCCTATATAGGAAAATAAATTATAATATTTAATGTTAAACAAAAAAAAAAAAATTTAATTTTTCTCAAGATTAAATTCTATTGATTGTGAAGCAATATGAAATTTCAAATTTTTTACTTGCCCTATTTAAGGTATATTAAAATAAACAAATCTACATGTAGATTTTGATTATTATCCGTTGTGGAGTAATATACTCTTCAAAATTATATGAAAAATTTTATATAAAAATTCTTAATAGGAAAGTTTTTAAAATTTATATTGATCTTCTTAATAAAATGATTATGCTTTTAAATAATACTAATTGAACTTACTTTTCCTGCTTTACAATGTATAACAAGTGTTCTATCAGGCGTTTCTTTTAATTGTTTTTCAGCATGTTGACAAAACCCCAATATCATTTTAATTGTTGGTGGATTATGATCTTCAAAACTAAAGTCTGAACAAACTTGATTATGAAAACGTGAACCATCATATTGTCTTTCACTTTCCACACATCTAAAATAAATTCATACAAAAAAAAAAAAACTTTTTTTCTAATAGAAAATTAATTTTACTTACAAATTATATATATAAAATTTATCTCCATGTTTTGATGATAAAAATCTTAATGAAAAAAAAATTTCAAAAATATCATTAAAAAAAACCAATCTATAAAACTTCTTACCGACTAACATCACCAATATTATTTCTATAGACACCTTCATAACTATCAGCTGGATATCCCATTGCAATAACATTCGGACGAATATCTATGTCAAAAAAGAAAATCTTTTAGTTTTTCTTTTAAAATCAATTTTCTTCATACTTACAAGTTAAATCAAGATCAAAACCATCCTGTTGATAACGTCGCTTTTTTTTACTTACAATTTGACGCATTCGATTCATTGGATTAGTTATCATATAAATAAATAAAACAAAAAAAACACAAAAGGTCATTATGACATACATAATATATTATTAATTATTATTCTCCAAAAAATAAAAATGACTTTGTACAATAGATAGTAAAAGATTTTATTTTTTGTGTAACATAGAACGATAATTTACTTTTGTAATATAAAGTAAAAGCAAAAACAAAAAAAAGAAGTCAGAGAAAAATTTTTGTTACTTATGTTTCAGTGTCACGATGTTCTCTTCTTATCCTCGTTTTGTTCCCTCAGTGATATTTGTCAAAGAAAAAAAAAAACAAGCATTTCTAATAACAAATGCAGAAAAGAACACGAAAGAAAACAGATAAAAGATGAACTATCTTCAGAATGAATCAATTATTTTGCGTTGTTTTATTGACTTCATCAAAAGAAATTAATCAGAGAGGAAATAAATGTTCGAGAAAATAACAATACAATAGACATGCATTTATCAAATCAAATGATTCATTGATAATGATATGAACGACCTCTTTTACAATCGTTTCTTTTATCATTGGATAAAAATTTTATCAATAGAAAATTAAACACCTGATAAATAAGTGATTGTTTTCTCTGTTCATTATAGTCATGTAAATAATTTTGAAAAATGACAATATATAATAAAACAATTCAATCAGTTATTCATGCAACGAATACTAAATATACTGATTTTTCAATTGAGATTTTATTATCATTAACTATTTATGATTTTAAACAAAAAATAACATTAAATCATCCAACTAAACTAGTAAGAATAATAATTTTTTTTTTTCATTTTCTTTTTCTAATTTATTTTCATAGAATTCTAAAGATCAACATTTGATTTACTCAGGAAAATTAATTGTTGATAAAAATATACTTAATCAAGTATTTAATAAAGTAAGATAATCATAATATCTATTTTTGAAATTAAAACTGAACAATCCAAGATAATAAACTGCTTATAACTCTTTAGAATGTACAATTGTTGAAGAGTAATATGTATAACTGTTTATGGTTTGTCTAGACTTAGTGATCGGAATTTTCATGATCTAATTGATTTATGTAGTTACATTATGTGTACATTGAATGCTCTATTCAAGTATTTTAAGCAGTATCCTTCTGTATTATGAGTGAAAAAAAAAATTTTTGATAACTGATATACAAAGTTTGGTTTAGGTTCAATTAGATGTTTTTTTCTAAGAGTTATTTCTTTCTTTTGATGGATATGTACTAAGATAAGGGAAAATTTCGTAGCGTGGTTAATCGAAAGGGCTATCTGGTCAGTCGTGCACATAGCATGATTCATCGACCTTCAAATTCTAGCAGTCATGCGAGACATATTCTCGATAATGGTTGATGAAATGTTTATATTAACTTTAGAAGCTACATGTATTTTCATAAAGCTCTGATAGATTACAGATATTATCGTCATGTAGCTCACGAAAAATTATAGGTAGTTTATTAATATCAGGTTGATCAATTCAAGTCAAAAAGCTGTTTAAACGGCTGAGCTCTTACGAAAACAGTTGGGCTAAAAAAAGATTAGTTCTTATAAAAAGAACTGTTTTAACAGTTCATTTGATGTAGACTTAAAAGTTGAAGTTATCATACGTCTAATCAAATGCTAAGTTGGTCGCCTGCTTATGATGCTTTTTCTTCTTCGAAATTTTCAATAAAAGACTTCATTCTTTTATCAGAAAATGTAAGTATCAAAAAAATATAATGGAATGTTTCGGTTACTAAAATACAATAAGCGATGTTGTTTTTTTTTCAATCTTTTTCATTGAATATAATCATGATTAGTTATTGATTGTGACTCCATTGTTTATTTATTCAGTTTGTATATCTGTTTCGCTAAGTTGCTATTTACACTTTCTAATCGATTATTATGTAACATAAATCATTATCTAATTTCTTATCAATCCCTGATTTATATCGTCATAATATGTCAGGGTTTGACATATCCTTGTCAACTAGTTCATCATATTGAATCATATCGTTTGTTTTTCTTTTCGTCTATACTTGACAGCAAGGAGCTGCGGGTTCATATTTTTGTCGATTCGAATTCGAGAAAATCTAAACTTCTGAACTCGGGTCTGAACCTGGCCGAATTCATATCCGAATTTTTTTCGATCAAGGCTTTATCTATCTATTAGCTACTCTCAGAAAAAAAGTCAACGTACAGTTTTTTTTTTTTTGTTGTTGTTCACTTTCCCGTCACTTGATGCTTAAGAAATGAAAAGTTTTCGCTTAATTGAAAAAAGCATTGTGTTAACAAAAAAGAAAATTGAACATTTAATTGATAAACCGAATTCGTCAGCTGTATAGAATAGTTTTAGCTGTATTAATATAAATGAGATCAAGCAAGAAAATGTTTTATGCAACCAATATAGAGAGCTGTGGATCCAAGTTTGGAACAACCCGTACTAGTGGGAAACATCAGACTTCAAGACTGAAGTCTCTGCTATTTCTCTCTTGCACTTGCAGCTCCCTACTCGATAGCTACATAATGTAGTTGCCTAGAGTCATTTCGTTTTGGTTTACATACCATCTTCCGGTCTTCTTTTAAAAAGAGTTGTCTAGTACCACTTAATTTTCATCATACTATGAGTGTATAGAAGAAAAAAGTACACTAATCATGGCATGCAGATTAGGTTGATGAAAACAGATGACGGGCAAAAAGCAGACTGAAGAAATTCATACCTGGTCATGAGCAAAATAGATCTACACAAAGTAGAACTATTTGGATGTTTGTTTGACCTTTTTCAGGCTATCATAGGAAAATAATAATTCATTTTTGTTTGTTGCTTATATATTGTAATCCAATGACAATGCAAGTGATTTATGGCTTTCACTTTCTTTTTTATAAGTTCGTATTGATTTCAGCCATCTATTTCTTTTTCTATTTCTATATTATCATAAAAAAATATTTCTTGTTTGTTTTTTTTCTCTCCAATCAAATTAAAAGAAAATGACAATCTGTTCCATTTCAAAAAAGAAACTATTCTTTCAATCAATAATAAATACAAACAAGTGAAAAAAAACATATATTAGAATTCATATCTATATATATATTTTTATAAGGTTTCATAGTGTTAATAAAAAAGTAAAATGTTGCTTATATTACTATTTGTTTTTTTAGTCATATTCTAGATCAACATTTATGATTCATCTTGTTCTTTATTCTGATTAAAATAAGTTTGTAAGATTTATTTTTGAAATAAATTTTCATTAAATTTCTTTTCATTTTTAGATACAAAAAATTCTCAACAATTAACAATCGAATTATGTATAATTATTGAAGAATCATCAATTGTCAACAACAACTTCAACAGTAAATTCACCAACTGCGAATAATAATGAATTTGATCAAGAAAATGATCTATTAAGAATATTTCGTATTTTAATTGAAATTTTTCTACTTTGTTCAATTATTTATGTTTAATCAATATTTAATCATTTCATTTTTGTATTATTATATTTGTAAGTTTAAAGAAGAACAAAAAAATCATTAAATACTATTTTTATTTTATTAGATATTGTTGTGATTGTTTATCTATTCAACAACGTCGACATGTACTACAAATACCACCTATTATTGAATAAGTTGTAGATAATGATATTGAACAAAGAATTGATGAAGAATAAATATAAAATTCTCATGATTTTCAACAACAACAAGTATATTTTTAAATTAGAATAATAAATATATATTGTTCTCATATTTTCAGAAGATCTCATTTCAAATCCAAGATTATGTATATCATATTAATCTTTCGACAGAATAGTATTATCCATCGTTCACGAGTTGAAAAATCTAAGTTTCTTACAATTCTACATAAAACTATGACACAATATAATCATAGATTAAAGAAATTCAATATCATCTCGATAGTGAGGATGACATTTGTCTTCTACTGACTGAAGTCAAGTTCCTAATAGAAATCTAGCAAATGTATGAATTCAATAGAATTCTACTTTATTATCCTTCACTTTCAATATCTGAATTGTGTTGAAAATAGATATGAGCAAGATTGTCCTGAGTCCACATCCACACCATTGTTTTTTTATTGGAATTAGGACCAAACTTTTTTTGACCTGAACCGGGATCGAATAACTTTTTTTTTATCAGGACCGGAACTAAATTGGTTTTTCTGACCGAATCCGGGACTAGAATCCAATTATTCTTTTTTTGGTCAGAACCGAGACGGACACTTTTCCTTTGGAACAATGCTTTTTATGGTCATGTAAAACTTGCGTCGAATGTCATATTGCCATGACTCATATTATGTTCTGCATAGATATGGGCAACATGACCCCAATTCCAACGAAACTGGGATGCGAACTAATTTGTTATCCTGACCTGAACTAGGATCAATGTTTTTTTTTGGCTAGAATGAAACATGACTAGTTTTGCTTGAAATTTTTCAATTAGTTAATTCTGATCGGTGTTGAATTCTTTCACTACATGAAATTCTATAGAATTACAAATTTCTTGATTGTGAGTATATATTTCTTCTTCTTACAAGTTTACAATTATGTTTAATGCAACATACAAATTAAATCCTATGAAACATTTGTTTGTTATATCTGTTCAGTATTGTCAATATGAGATCTGTTGTTGAAAATCAAATCACAACAAGATATCTATGGCTTACAGCCATAGTAATATTTTCGTCTCATCATTAATTCCGGAAAGAACACAACAAATTTAATTTAAAAAAGAAAATAAATCAATAAAGACTCTCATTGTATTTAGTCTTTTTTTATTTTTCTAGATTGATATACATATATATATTTATATATTAGAAAAAAAGAAAAAAACATTTGATGGTTGTTTTCTTTGATCTATGTCGATACGTATTAAAACTAAATATCATTGTTGTTCATTATTAATAATGTTTTCACGATGTATGTCATCCATCTATAGATCTTTAAACCAAAATTGTTCACGAAAAAAATATTTTTTATTGACAAATTCAGTATTAACTAATGATAATAATAAATTAATTTTATTTAAAATAATTCAAGAAATATCATTAACATTTGGTTTATCATTATTTTTACTTTATCTTTTTTATCAATTATTGGGAAATTTTCTATTAATTATATTTATTGTATGTGGAGTACTTTGTAAGTATATTTTATTTTTATTTTTTTTTTGTTTTTGTTTTCACTTCTAAATAGAAAAAAAAAATTAAAGTAGATTAGAATCATATATATGTTTGTAGAATTTCTTTTTATTTTCTTTTTTTTTTTTATTTCCTTGAATTTTATGCAGTCGATAAACTGTTTTTTTTATCGATGTTCAAATAACAAATAAGTATGTAAATTCAGTTCTTTTTAATTATATAAAAATTATTCTTTTTGCTTAAATAAAAAAAAATAAATACATAAAATCAAATTAAGTAAATTATTTTGTTTTTTTCTTTTAGTTACACTTTATGGTCTTCAAGATGCATTACTTTATCAACCAAATGAACCAGATACAGCACGAACAATTGTTCTAACACCAGACTTATTTCAAATGCCATATGAAACAATAACAATTGAAACATCAGATAATGAAAAATTACATGGATATTTAATAAAACAAAATCATCATTCAAATGAATGTGAAACATTAATTTTTTTTCATGGAAATGCAGGAAACATTGGACATCGGTATGAATTAAATCGGAGATTTTTTAAATCAAGTTGACACTCTATTTTTTTTCTCTTTCACTTGGAAACGATTTAGGATATTCAAAACATTCTTAGATTCATTTCATTCAAGAATAAATTAAAAACATTGTCATCTATTCTAAACTATGCAGTTCAATATCTGTAATTTTTGATTTCGAAAGTCAAGATAGATAATTAAAAAAAAATATTAAAATACATGAAAAAACCTTTATTGAATATTTACTAAATAAGAACATTGCTAACATCTCAAATATATCTTCCATAGTATTTATCTTGAAAATAACAAAATTTATGTTTTTTTCTTTTTGTTTTGATCTCACTCGTGTATAGGTAATAGTTTGCTTCCGTTATCATAGTGACGTATCAGTTTCGAGTTAGTAAAACTTTGAGAAACAAAACGTTCTCGTGATCATAGGACTTGATTGATGCAGTACACATTCTCATGGAAGTCAAACATGATGAAGAGATCTTTCTAAAATAGGAATGTATTTGGTAAAATCCCTTTGCGTATGAATTAAAAAAGTCTCTTCACCTTTGTACATTCATGTTTTTATTACAGAACAGCGCATTCACGATGAAAGAAAACATGTCTTCAGGTATACAACACGTAGAGATTTGTTCTATGAAGTATTTATTCAATCTGAGAATGTATTTCTTTTCGTAAAAAGATCTAAAGACATTTTTCGAGCCAGACACATACAAAAAAAATATTGAATGTATATTCAACTGCTGTTTGTATATAAACTATTTCTTCACAGACAACTGTATTTATTCAAGGTAACTTGGCAACTAATAGCTATGCTAATAGTACATTTAAGCAATTGACTCAAGGGTATCTTCGTCTCTTTTCTGAAATTTCTGGAGAACAGGTTATCAGAAAAATTTGAAATTTTCACAGTACGCAGATCTTGACAAGTGGAGTAAAAGTTGTCATAAACTGACAGTTCTCAGATGCTGTCTTCTATGACATAATGAGATTACAATGGCGAAAAATTGCTCCCACGTTTCTCCGACATGATATGCTCGATCGAGGTGAACTTTTTTTTTTTGACAGACACTAAACATACTTTGGAGTGTACATCTTTTTATTATTTTGTTCTTCGAATAAAAAAGCCAAAATATCAAAGCTACCCTAAAAAATGTATGTCTTTTTTTGTAACAGCTACCAGAAATCAGTAGAACAAAATTTTTTGAAACCAAAATAAAATACAGTGTATAGAATCAATGAACAAAAATTTTGAGCCACGGAAGAGGAATATCCTTAAATGAGTTTGACAAAAAAAAATTTAACTTTCCTTTGTTTCAGTTATTTAGCTTTTGAGAAGATGAGATATTGCTAGTGACATATCCACAGTGGACAACAACGTGGATATTAGATGAAAAAATGAAAGTGAGCTTCTTCGGAATTTGATTAGTAACTTATACACTTTGATTAACGATCAGGGTTTTGGTAAAGAAAAATTTTGTCCCAGCTGCTAAATTCATTGGAAAAACTTAGCCACAAACTCAATGCCTTCAAAGAAAAACATCATTTTTTTTTCATCTATCTTATTTTTTTGAGTAGAAGAAGCTAATATTTCTATGAAAAGAAACCATTTTTGACAGAAAATAAGTCATGTCCCCGTGCTCAATAAAAATTTTCTTTTTAATTAGATTACAAAATGTTCATTTACTCTATCAAGCATGTAATATTAACGTTCTTCTATTTGATTATCGTGGTTATGGAAAATCAACTGGTAAACCATCTGAAGCAGGTTTTTATATAGATGCACAAGCTGTTTATGATTATGTTCGTAAACGTACTGATCTTAATCAGGAAAAAATCTTTTTTTTCGGTCGTTCACTTGGTGGTGCTGTTGCATTACATCTTGGTAAAAAAGATTAAAAAATAAATAAATAAATATCTAAATTCTCATTTGTTCTTTTTCTTTTTTTATTCTTGTATAGCTTCGCATCTTGCTGAAACAAATGAAACATTACCATTATATTGTGTTATTGTTGAAAATACTTTTACATCAATACCTGATATGGCTAAAAGATTATTTCAAGTTTTTATAATTGATTATATACCAACTTGGTGCTATAAAAATGTGGTATGATTTAAAAGAAAATATTTCAATCTAGTTTTTTTTCTGCTACTTTTTGTTTTTTAATATAGTTTTCATCAATTAAAAAAATTCGTCATATAAAAGTACCAGTACTCTTCCTTTCCGGTGCACAAGATGAATTAGTTCCTCCACAAATGATGCAGAAATTACATGAGGTTTGTTAAGACTTAGACGATCAATGAATGATAAAATGTCGAAATCGTTTTTATAACAAGTAAATCTTGAAAGTTGATTACAGTCGCTGAGGCGGATACTAAAAAACAATACTATATACTGTCGTTTCATACAGTTTGTGATCGTAAAAAGCTATAAATCGATGTTTAGTAAATACAATATTACGACTATGTATTGTATTGTACCGTCGTTATACTGTGTCTACTAAGCGGCGAAAAAAGACCATCTCAAGCGACCATGCTTATTGGATCTGGAAAGTTATCGGTGTTCTTATTTCATTCGTTGACGACAGAAAATTTACCCGGGCTAAATAAGCATTGTCGTTTTAGATAGGTTTTTTTTTGTCATTTGGTAGACGTAGTATGACAATCGAGTACTCGATTTTCAGACCATTAGCAATTGTATACAGTACAATAGAATATGGTCGTAATACAGCGCCTACCAGATATCAATTTACTGATATTTATGACTGTAAACTGTATTAAACGATAATATATAGTACTGTGCAATGTAAGATTAATATTGGATTTTCATAAAACTGTTTATTTTTAAAATGCTTAATTATTTATCCATATAAAAGATAGATCTAACTAATATATTTGTTTTAAGGAATGTACAAGTCCGAAAAAACAATTAATCTTATTTTCTGATGGTCAACATAATACAACATGGCTTTCATATAATTATACAACTCAGATATATAAATTTCTTCATGAAGTAAATAATTTCATTTGTTTTATTTATTGTATAATTATATATATATATGTGTACATTCATTTTAGTGCTCAATATCATTGGAAACAACACCAACAGCATCGAGTGTTAATTAAATAATAATAAAAAAACCAACCAACTAGTACATATATATATATATTCATTTTTCTGTTGAAATAATATTTAATGTTGTCTAAATGTTTTGTATCTCTTTATTTCAAAGTTTTTTTTTCCTCTTCTCCATTTTATGATATTTGAAACAAGACCAAACCAAAAATGAAATAAACATGATACTGATATTATTATCTTAGAATTGAAATAAAAGATTTCTTCGTTTTTTTTTTTTCTATAAATATAATTCTTATCAATAAGTAATAATCACTTAATGTCATAAAAAATTGATAGACAACGTAAACTTTGTGTAATTAGTTGTCAGATTTATTTGACTATCACTTTATCAGTATACATACGATGTATCTATGTTTTTCTTAGGGTGATGACAGTATATGTATATAAAAGGTGAATTAGAAATGAAGATTAATATATGTAAAATAAATACTAGTTATTTTATGAATTTAGATTTGACACAAAAAAACATGTCAATCTATCAAATTTCCCCTGTTTTTTTCTTTTACTACATGTTATTATAGCATGATAAAATAGATTAATATGAAGTGTCTATGTATGTTTTATATTATCTCCTATGTCTTTCTTTAGAATATTCAATCTATTGTAAACTATGTCAATGTTATACAGAATTAAATATACAATAATGAATTATGTTTCTATTGATGAATTTCTAATAGTTTGCACGAGATCTTCTTTTTTTGTGTCTTCAATCTAGTATTTCTTTTTTGGAAATAGAATGTTGTTGAATCAAATTTCTATATCTTAATAATACATATATAAATATACAAGATGATATCCAATGGTTCTATCATCTAACTAGAATAACAGACTGTGTTCTTTTTCTTTTCTTTTTTTTTTCTTCGTACAATCTCTGAAATGATAGCTAATAATTTATTATTATTATTTTTATGTTATATGTGTTGTAACTGATATCTCTGATAATTCTATATATTTAGAAGTGTTTATTTAATCAGTCAACTAGAACAATCAATTATATGTAACATCAAAAAAAAAGAAACTGGTGGAGTAAGATAATATTTCTGATATGAATATATGACAATGTTCTTGTCATTTCTATTGACACCAACGATAGTTCTTCTCAGAGACAATTATTCTTATTTTCAACTATGTATTTTCTATTAATTTTTCAAAATTTATCATAATGAACAATGTAATTATTAGATACCTATTCTATTTTTTTATTCTCCTATTCCATAGTAATAAAATTTATTCATCATCTTCTATAATTCTTTATCCATCATTTCAACGTATTTTTGATCAATTATTATATAATTCAACATTACCTCAATGTACAGAATTAATATGTAATCAAACTGAAACACAAGCAAATTTTTCTCATATAAAATTATCTAATGAAAATTTATTAAACTTATCATTATATAATAAATTAAATAAAAAAAATAATGGACCATATCTTATAACATCAACTGGTATTTATCGTGGTAGACGACTTGAATATCATAATCGTTATATTGATCAATTTCTTGGTATTTATTATGGTGAATTACCTGAAACTTTAAAAAAACCAATTAAAAAACGTTTTAATTATTCAATACAAAATGCAACTAAATTTAGTCCATCTTGTATGCAATCATTATCAATGACAAAAAATCTTTCATATGGTTCATTTGTTATGCAACATGATTTTAATGAAAATTGTCTTTCATTAAATATCTATCGAGCTGATATACGTTATGGAGAAAAACCTAAAGCTATTATGTTATTTTCTCATGGAGGATCAAATCAATTAGGTAAAAAACAAAAAATCAAAAGAATAAATATCGTTTTTATAAATGAAATGAAATTTTTGCTTAGGTAGTGGATCATTATTTGATGGAAGTATATTAGCTAGTGAAGGTGATATTATTGTTATAACAATGAATTTTCGTCTTAATTATCATGGATTTTTATCAAGTGGAGATGGTCGAGTCAAAGGTATTTGTTTTTATTATTTTATTTTTATAAATAACAAGACCATGAAAAATTTGATTTGAGATATTAAATTTATATTTGAATAGTTCATATGTTTTTTTAAAGATTATATATTTAATAGAAATTAATAGATAATTTCTTGTTATTTCTTTATAGAAACTGTCGAATGACGTCAGTTCGCTTGCAAAATAATTCTTATCTTTTTATCTGCTTATCCTTCTAGATGTATTATTTATTATGAATGTACTTTGTCAGGCAAAAAAATCATACTACATTGTTTTACTTATCGAGATTTTTGTGTCTTTTTTTGACACATTACAATTAACATATTTTCGTCATGAAACATAGGAATCTTTATTCTATACATTAGTCTTCTAATAATTTCTCAGTGTAACTTCCAAATACAAAACTTACATATTCTCTTGAGATATAGCATATCAATAGAAAATATGTTATTTAAACTTCTAAACCTAGATCGTAATTTCAGTTAGGAATATTGAATTTTTGTTTTCTTTGTCCTAAATTATTTATTCCTTTTTTTTTCGGTTCATTGATCAAATAAATATATGAATAAAAAAAAAACCAAGAGAGATCACTGTTGAACTTTTTGATAGACATTGAAAATATCTCAATCTAGCAGTATTCAAGATTACTGAAATATCCATACGACCTTCGTGATAACATTGCTAAAATTTCATTAAACATTCTTCTGTTATGACTTTATGTTTTCGACGTTTTCGGATTGGAACCTCTATGTTATCTCGTATTCTTGCAATCGATACTAAAGATTGTTATTGCAATGTAAATGTTTAGATGTGAAGAATTCACAGGTTTTGTTTTTTTATTCGATAATGTCGATCTTTTGAATAATTAGTAGTATATGGTGTTATAGTATATTTGAAAAGTTTATTGGAGTTTTTGTTTATTTGAAATTTATTAAGTACCTTGAAAAAGTTTCATGTTTCTTATAAGATCATCGTATAGAAGAAGAAAATGAGTTTGTACACATCATCTCTACTAGGAAGATGGGAATCCACATTTTTGCAGGCTTGAATTCGAGAAAATCTAAACTTCGAGACTCGACCAAGCCCAGACTCGAGTATTTTATCATCAATATCTGACACTCTTTGTGTACATGAACAAGTGAAGGATAAAGATCTTAGCTATTTATGGACTAGTCTCAGAAAAAAAGTCAACATACAGTTGTTTCTTGTTGTACACATTCTCATAACTCGATGCTTAATAAATCAAATATTTTCACTTCCGAGGAAATCGCTCGGAAAATCGTCAAAGCAACATCTTCAGCTATATAGAATAGTTTTAGTTGTATTCATATAAACGAGATCAAGCAAGTAGGGAGCTGCGAATACAGATTCTTAGGGATCCAAACCTGCAGCTCCCTAATCTCTAGACGATAGATTATGAATAAATCGAAAACATATACATTCAAAATATGATCCGTTTTTTTTTGTAATACATAAAAAAAACCAATCAATAATAAAATTTGTTTACAACAAAAGGTAACTATGGTCTTTGGGATCAACTATTAGCAGTCGAATGGATTTATGAAAATGCACATTTATTTGGTGGTGATCGAGATCGAATAGTTCTAACCGGTCATTCAGCAGGTGCTGGAAATGTTATGTTAATACCTGGTATATTACAAATTCAATATTATTTGTTTTCTTTTTTTTTTTTTCATTGTTTTTCGTTCTATTTTATCTAGCAAGTCATCATTCTCGTGGTATGATACGACGTGTTATATCACAATCGGGTACCGGTTTAGCACCATGGAGTATAAATCATAATCCAATGAAAACACTTAAACGTTTTTCAGAAGATTATTGTTGTAAACGTTCAAATGAAAATGAAATGATTAATTGTATTTATAACTTATTAGAAAAAAGTGATCGAGATATTTATCATCTTCATATAAGTCTTAATATTGGTATAGAAAAAAAACGAATCAACTAATATATATATATATATATATGTTTTTTTTTCTCTCTTTTAGCTGATGATAATCCATATCCTGTTATTGATAATGATTTTATAAATGATACAATTGAAAATATTTTAAAAAGTGATATTTATAAAAATATTGATTTTTTAACAGGTGTTACATTAAATGAAGGTCTTTATTTTGCTGAATATCATATAAAAAATTTTTATAATGAACGTCAAAATCCATCATATTTAATAAATAGATCTTCTTTAAATAAAAAATGTCCAAATATTTATTCAAATTTAACTACTATAAAACCATCAAGTATAGTATTTAAAGGAAATCCAACAATACAAATAGAATCTAATAATAATGAAAAAGATAATTTAATGAGTATTGAACGACGAATAGATATTGAACAAGCATCAACTAATGAGTTAGATGTGTATCTTAAAAATTTTGTTCAATTAAATTATATTGAACAATATATTTATGCAAATTTTCGACATGGAAAATGTTTTATTAATGATGTCAAAAAGAAATATAAATTACCAGGTATTAAATAGTACAATACAAAAAAAAAAAATTTAGAATTTCTTTTTTTTTGTTATTTAGCTCAAAATAATATAACAAATCAATTAAGTCTTTTTATTGATCTTGTTTCGGATTTAATGTTTAATTTTCATATGGTTCTTTGTTTAAATTTACTTTCTAATATACCAATTAGAAATGCATCAAATTATGCATATATTTATTCACATCGACCAACATCGAAAGTACTTAGTGGATATCGTGATCAACTTAAATTATTACCAGAAGCTATTGGACATTTTGCTGAATTAGGTAATTAAATAAATATTATTTTACTTTAGATTCTATTTAATCATTTTGTTATTAAATTTAAATTTAAGAAATAAAAATCTTTAATTAAGTTGAAGTAATCGAATAGAAATATCTTTTTTTTTTGTTTTGATTGATTAATCATATTCATTTCTATTTTGTAGGAAAAACTGAATGTAATTTATTACATTTTAATATCACCTGTGTTGTTAAATGATAATTTTCTTTCGTTAAAATAATTTCGTACATATTTATCCAAGAAAAAGACTTGGAAAAATGTTTTCCTTGCATCTATACTTTTCTAGTAATAGAATATGATTTTTCTTCTTCTATTCTTATTTATTTACTACAAAAATACCTACAAGATTATTATATAATATGTAAATAATTGAGTCAATTATAAATAAACTGTACAATAATTATTCTTTTATTTAAAAGTCAAGATTTGTCCTATTGTCATAGAAAATTTGATAATATAATATTAACTAATTTGAAGTTGTTTAATGTGACCGGCAAAAATTCTTTTGTTTGTAATTCTCGTTTAAAAATTTTATTCAACAAATTTTTAATAATAAAAATTTCCTATCAATTTTAAAACTAAATTTATTTTGTATTTTAATAGATTATGTTTTTGGTGTACCATTAGGACGTAATTATTCTCGTATACATCGAAATGTGAATATGAATTTTTATAATTATTCAACTGATGAAGAAAATTTTAGTCGACAATTAATTCGTTATTGGTCAAATTTTATTAAAACTGGGTTTGTTTTTAAATTTTTATATCTAATTTTTTTTTTATTTTTTTTTTTATTAAATAGAGATCCAAATAAAGGTTCATCTTCTATGGATGAATCTAATATTGAATGGAAACCATATACAAATAATGAACATAATTATTTATATTTTGGTTTAAATTCTATTCAAAATGAACTTAATTATTTTGATAAAATGTATCAATTTTGGCTTCGATGTTTTCGTATTGAATCTAAAGGTGGTTGTCGAAAGAAAAAATTTATAAAACATTTAATATTATTTATGACTTCATTAATTTTTCTATCAATTCTTCTAATGATGTATTTTCTTTGGAAATATTGTCAAAAGAAAAAACCAGGACATTTATTTTCACATCGCTCACCAACAGCTTTATACCCATATCCTAATCATGTATTAGCATAAAAAGACATAAGCTTTCTTTTTTTTCGTTCTCTTTTCGATGAATTATAATAATAAAAGATTTACATGAAAGAAATTAAAAGAAAAAAACGTTGCTGTTTTTTTTTTTTTTTTTTTTTATTCATAAACAATTCTTGTTGATGATGGATGTTTAGATTTCGATTTATTTCGTCGTTGATTAATTGGTGGTTCATCGTCAACATAGAGTATTTTAGATTTATGTGAACGTCGTCTATCTCTACCATCATCATCAATATATTCAACATATTGTTTTGATGGATTTCCTTCATCAATAAAATCAATTTCATTACCATTTTCATCAACATATATATATTCATCTTCATATTCAATTTGTGGTTCATCATCTTCAATATAAACAACTTCACGACGACCTGAACGATGATGACGAGTTGGTGCTGAAGTTTCATCAACATAAATATATTCTCTTGGTGATGGTCTTTGAGCTTTTCTTGGTTGACGTGTTGATGCTGGTTCAACATAATAAACATCGTCATCATCATAATCTTGATAGGGTGTGTCACGTAGAACACGTACAACTCGTTGAGATCTTCTTCTTCTTTCAACTGGAGTCTCCTAAATAAATTGTCAAAATAACATTAAATGTTGTTTTCCTTTTTTTTTTTTTATTCTAAAGAAGAATAACATAAACATGAAAAGAATAATAAATCTACGCCTAAATAGCTTTCTTTTTTAAGCATACAAAAAAAAAATAATAAAAGTGAAAAATCAAATCTCGTCAAACGTTTTCACGTATGCAATTACTTTTTTTTTGTTATTCTTATTGATAGACGAATAACAAACTTTAGAATTTTCTTTTTTTCCCCTTTTTTCATAGGCTGTAAGTCAGTATTTGTTGAATAAAAACAGTTTACTGCTGTCGTCCTAGTGATGCCATTGATTATGGAAGAGTCGGATACTAGAAGATGCTGAAAGTCAACAAGATAGAATCATATGAAAAACAACATACAATTAAAGCTTGAATTTTAAAAATTACAAAGATAAAGTTAAAGTTATCTGATTCATAAATATAAGTAATCGAGATGGAAAAGAATTAGTAATTTTTATTACTTACCGTACGATAGTCATCATAAATATAATCCATTGGTTGTCTACGTCGCTCTATGATATATTCATTGTTTGCTACACGCATACGTCGTGATTTTTGAGGTATATTTCGGGGTAAAGAAGAAGATTTTTGGTAATAAGCAGGAGGACTAGAAGAGCGATAAGCACCGGTTTTTTTGTTAGCAAAGTGTAGAGGTTTGCGAGGAAAATCTTGTTGATCATTGGGTAAATTACGATTTTTTTGTACAGGTCGAGTGACATCATTTCTATGCGCAAATTCTGTACGTCTTTGTTGAGGTGGTGGTGTTGAAAAATTTCTAGCAAAACGTTCTTTTCGTGGTATATGTTGAGAATTTTTTGATACCATATCATCTTTTGATACTCGAGTATTTACTTCATTTCGTTTTGTTGGTAATGCATATGTATCAGAACGTGGTGATGATTGTTTAACAGCGGTAGGTCGTGGTCGTGATAATTTACCAGTAGATTTTGTTCCCGAATGATTGTTGTAACCATTCTGGTTTTTGTCTCGGAACTGATCGCGATAACTTTTTGACATATAAAATTTTTCTTTCTCGTTTTTTTTTTTTTTGATCACAAAAACCACTTGAGAAAACAAATTTCACTGACTGCTCGTATGTACTATTACTACTGCGTCTTTTTTTTTTTAAATGACTTAAAATGTGTTTTAGTATTCACGAAAAAAAAAAACGTCAATGTTCTCTTCTCGTTCTCTTTCTCAATATATAATTTTTTTTTTCTTTTGTTGTAAAATATTTTGAACAATAAATAAAACAAATCCATGCAGTAAACGAGATAAAAACTGCGTAAAAAGAAAAAACAAGAAAATTTTACCTGAGGAGCACGAGATACAATTTGTGGTTGTGCACGATGTACTCTTCTTGTTGTTGGATAATTATATGGATAATAACCAAAACCACTTGATATTGGCATAAGTTCAAGTTCTTCAGTAGGAATTTCGTCAATAACTAATACTTGATTATTATCAATAGGTAATGAAGAATCAGTTGATAGATCTTGATTATCTTCGACGGTTTCGATTGGTGTTAATGTTGTTATTTGTGTTGCACACTCCTATTAATGGAATTTTTAATTTATATTAGAGATATTCTATTTTTCTTCTGAAAAATAATTTAAGCCCAGATGTAATAAATACAAATGTATGAAAAAATATCTCATGTGATTAAAATCATCGGTAGACCGTTCGGTATTCACCAATACATAGTACGAACAATATGAGATAGCAATTCAAAATGTAAAGTATATGTCAAGTTGAGAAATATCTTCGAGATTAACTTAATCAAAATTAATTTTTATGTTATAAGATATTACATTCGATATTTTCTTTATACTGAAGATTTTTTTTATGGAGACAAATATTTTACTCATAATCAATGATATTCTTAAGACTTTATTAGAGAATTGAATATTTATTTTTCTATTTAATTAAGTATTAATACAAGATTTATTTTGTATTATTGAAAAATCTTTCTTATCTAAATTATTTATGTTCAATTCAAGAAAAAAAAATTAATAGAAAATCTTAAAAATATTATGTGGAATGATACATCACTATTTTTGTTTTTCAATTAAAAAATAGTATACATTTCATATTGTATATATTTTTTTTTGTCTGTCAACATATATACATAAGATGATAGAAAAATTTAATAATAATGTTTTTGTTTGCTATAATATTAAGCCATTAGATCAAATACAGAGCGTGATTTTAATAGCTAACAGAGTTTTATATCTAATGCATTCTATAGGAAGACTACAAAAGAAGAGGTCGCCACATTTTCTACAACCTTTCTTTAAAAACTTAAAGTTATTATAAAAAAAACGAAATTTATCAAAAAATCGACCAGAAAACCAGTTTTTCAAGAGAAGGTCGTAGAAAATGCGACAGTCACTCATTTTATTCTCTTTAAAATATCATTCTTAAAAAAATACCTTCCGAGATCTGAAAACTACCGTGCCCGGTTTTTAGGAATCTTGCTATAGAATACATTAGATAAAAAATTCTATTGAATATTAAAATTACTATCTGAATTCGAGTTAATTGCTTAACATTATGGGAAAATAAATTGTTATTAAATTTTTTTCCACCACTTTATATATATATATATATACACCATTTGAACAGTAGAAGTATGTTGTATTCTGAAGTAATCATCGAGATAGAAAAAGACAATTTGAATTTTGAACGATTGATTATTTAAAACAAAAAAAATTTTTTTTTAAATTTAATATTCACTTACACGAGTCTCAGGTGAATGTGCAGATAAAGATGAATACGTAGGACAAGATGAAAGTGAACAATGAGTATCGAAATCGTCAAGATTAGTATGCAAACGTCGCAATGGCCATTGTTGCTGATTTGTACCTGTTAACTTATCAAAACGGTTTGGCGCTGATTGTGAAATTTGGTTGACACGTTTATAATGTATAGGCTTTGTTGTTTCTTTGATTGTATTAATAGGCAACTGTTGTTGTAATCGATCATTTGCCTGTTGTCGTCCTGTAGTTATTTGTTGCTGCATCGTAACACTTCAAAAATATTTTTTTCCTGTATTTTACAAAAAAAAAGACAAATGCTAACAAATCGTTTTTTCTTGTACTTAAAAAGCAAAAAAAAGGAAAGATTCAATTTTTTTTTTCTTTTACTTTTTCACAATCAGAAAATCACAGTATGATATTTCAATTATTTCGGTTGTTTTATTCGTTGTTAAAACAGATGTAGAAAAAAAAAATATTAGTTATATGATATAAAGGTATGTGTGCATTATGAGGGTAAAGAGAAATTTAAGAAAAAAAAGAGAGAGAGAGAAGGCTGAGCGTGCATTTTATTTGCTTGTTGTTTCTCTGTTATTAAGAAGAAAAAGTGATTGAACAAAACACAAAAAAAAGAAAATGTCTATATTTTTTTTTAATATAAATCATCTATTCATCTTCTTTGCCACGTTTGATCTGTCGTGTAAATGCGCCATAATCAAGATTTCCTTTTGGATCTATTGGAGCACCATCAAGCATTTGACTGAACTAGAAACAACCAAGACAAATAATAATTAATAAAATAAAATTTATTTTTTTGCTTACCTCCATATCGGTTAATCCTTAAAATTAAAAATTAAATTAAAAAAAACAATTAATTATCAAATAAAGATAATTATAAAATTTTACTAACTTTCATCCGCGCGTCCTTCACCAGTAAGAACTTCTCGTAGACTAAAAAAAGAAATTTTTAATTTATTATTTAATTGACAATATAATTTTACCTTTTTTGATTAATAAATCCATGTCCTTCTTGATCGAAATTTTTCCATGCATTTAAAATAACATTTTCTTCATCAGTACCATTTAATCGATCACCGAATAATGTTAATAGCATAGTAAAATTAACTGCACCTTGAGCTTCGTCAAGCATGGCTTTTAATTCAGCATCTTTTGGTGCTTTTCCTAAATAAAACCGAAATATTTTTTTCAAAACAAAAAATTAATTTTTCTTTTTGTTTGTTTTCTTTACCAAGTGAAGCATAGACTTCTTTAAGATCGTCCAAACTAACTGTACCATCACGATCTTGATCCATAAGATTAAAGGCCTAATGAAACGAAAAAAAAAATTGTTTTTTTTCTTCGAAATAATTGTTTTTTTTTTTAATAATACATACTTCTTTAAATTCTTGTACTTGTTTTTGATCGAACATTGAAAATACATTACTAGTGGCACGTTGAGCCTTTTTCTTTGATTTTTTCTGTTTAAAAAACAATATATATATATATATATATATATTATTTGATCAATATCAATCAAATAATCATATATTAGTCCTTTGTAAATCATATAGTGAATGGTATTGGGAAACAAAATGAGGCATTAGCATGGAAAATATCAATGATATTTGAAAATATAATTCTTTAACATGCGTAATAAAAAAAAAACTGAGAACGTCCATAGAAAAAATAAAAATAAAAAATGAAAGAAAGAAATCAAAGATTCATATGTGCGATAGGACGAATACTGAAGATGTGTGTGTAGGAATGGATTATACAGTGCCATGTAAACTTACTTCGTCTTTCTAGAATAATCAATGTGTCAGTTTATTTAATAACTTTTTTTTAAATTAGTTAAGATTTATTTTAAAAAAACAAAAAAGTCATATTCTCTTTTCTTTTTTTTTCTGCTTTGAATATATCAATACTCACGTCAGTCATTATGGAGATTGAGGAAATCTAAGATGATAAATCTAGTTTGATGTCGTGTATGGTACCACAAACAGCTTCTTACTGGGAAATAGTACAAGCAAAGGAACACTCAGAGTCTATATCCCTTGCTCTCGCTCTCGCTCTCGTTTTTTCTTCTTCTTAATGTTGTTGTTATTGAGGGGAAAAGTTGCCTTTTTTGGGTGCTATGTTACGCTAAACATAAGAAAAGAGGAGAAGAAAAATGGATAACCGCTGTGGATATTAACGGAAAATTTTTTTTTCTCTTCCTCTGTGTGAGATTTGTTAGCATATGTGTAATTCTTAACATATATATTTTCCTGATGGAAATGCGCCGATACATCTCGATCTAAAACGATCTCATCTATCTTCTTGCCGTGTGTGTGTGTGTATGTGCACTAATAGACAAAGAGGCCTAATCTGGTCATGATGAAAAAGATTTGCTCTTTCTCTTGTACATATTATCCTAGACATATTATTTAGTTTGCATATAATTGGTCTTAAAAATAGAAGACAAAAGAAGGATAAAGAGAAAATGAATGATTTGCCTTGAAAACAGATAGGAAAACTGTTAGTATCATACAATAATATATTCTTTTCTTTCTCTTGTCACAGTTAGGTCTTTATTCATTGCTACATTTCTAGTCAAGCATATATTCAAGGCTAATATCATTTATTGGCAAATCAATAAATGGAAAAAAAAAAGAAAATAGTATCTAACAATTACAACATATCTTTAAATAATAATAAACTTGTTTTTTTTTCATATTACTACTAATAAAATTTATATAACTTTCTTTCCTTTTTTATTTTCTTCAAAAAACAAAACAAAAAAAAGGAAAACGTTATAATAAAACAAAACAGAGTAAATAGCAAAACTAATAATCTGACAAAAGACAAGAAAAATAACACAACATACAATATAAATGTAACTATAAATCAGTTGATGATGTTTGCAATAAATTTTTACGAAGATTTTGTATATTAGTTAAAAACTCCATATACATTGAATATTCATTAGGATTTGTTTTTGTATAAATATCATTAAGTTTGTCAAGAATTGGTACTAATGAAACAAAGTCAATTCGACACACATCTGTTAATGGCATCATTGCCATAAGTATCTTTTCAATATGGTCAAAATCGTTAAGATCAATTGATATTAAATAATAAGATATATGTGAACACCAATTATGTTTAACTAATTCATCACGAATATTAATACTAAAACAATAAAAAAAAAAAAAAAAAAGATTATCGTGCAAGGTAGATTAATATTGATAAACAAGTTAGACACAATAAACATCAGATAGACCAATTTCAAACGTTATGTGATAATTTTTAGAGATTTATTTGATTCTTATCAATCGTAATAATAGATAATATTGTATGTATAATTAGCAAAGTACTGATAATGAGATGTTTTTTTGTCTTCGAGTTGTATATATTCTTACGGCTCACAAAGTCGTACAGTTGTAGACAAAAATCGTTATCCTCTCATTTGTCTTATCTGTTATCAGATACATGATTAATTCTGAGATATTTTCATATGAAACCTAACACGATGATCATCTGTATGTCATTTTCCTTTAGTATAACAATAACTTCTGAAGCTTGTAGATAACAATGTCAAGATATGGAGAAAGTTTCTTTAAAAATATCAGATTAATTTATTAAACTATCATTGAAGTATGGAGTTAAAAAGAGTAATACATGGTTTTTTTTTATCTACACATCAATGATTATAGAAAAATGATCATAATTCTTGAAGAGATTGACAAACCATCATAAAATTTATATGACACATAGTGCTATATAATGACATATCTGTCGATCTACGATGTCTTTCGTCTTTAGAGTTATGAAACTCAAAGCAAAAATAGACATTATTCGTCATAACTCATTGACTGTTCAATCAGACACGGTGTGGGTAGTTCCATTGAGTTATATTCATGATGGAGTATAATCATACACAATTTTTCACACTTCTATTTATTGATAAGCGGAACCAATCGTTTTTTAATCTCAGTCAGAAAAGTTTTTAGACATCTTGCATGACTTTCAATATTCTTCTTCTCGATTATATTTAATGTTTCAATAATGTTTAAGTAGTGTAACTTACTTTTCATAGGCATGTTGTTTATCATCCATAGCTTGATTCTATAAAAAATAAAAATAAATCTTTAGTTTTTTTTTTTGTTTTTTGTTTTTTACTTTTTCTAGAATAAGATCATTCATAAGTTCCATAGCTCTGGTTTTTATTTTATTATTTGAATTATTTTGTTCAAAAATTTTAATTATTGTTTCAATTCCACCATGTTCAAGAAAACTTCTTTGTCCTTGTGGAAAATTTCTTAATAATGTTGATAATGTAAAAAGAAGACGATATTTAATATTATTATTTGTTTCTATATTAATTAAATGTAATAAATATCGAACAAAACCAAGATTTAATCCTTTTAATTGAACTTTTGGATTTCTAAAAAACAAATTTCCATTAAAAAAAAGAAAACAAAATAATCATTATTCTTTCATTCTTGTTTTTTTCTTACCCTTGAAAAGCTGCACCTATTGCAAGACTTGTTAAATGACGAATATCATCATTATTTGTATTTGTTGTATTAAGCAATTTAATAAGTAATTCAAGACCATTCATGTCAGAGAAGAGTATTGCATTATCATACTAAAAAATAAATTAGATTATTAACAAAAAAAATTATTGAAAACAGGGGTGTCCGAAATAGGAAGACATTGTGAAGCATCCAGGAGGACTTCGATGAAAATTTGAAAATGCACTATTTTATGGCTTAAATAAGATAACATATACTCTGATATATGGGTTATTTAATGATATAAAAACTTTTGTTCCTCTTGTTAACATTAATCAGAAAACCTTCTCGAAAAATGCAACTAGTAAGTAGAGCCCGTCAAGTTCAAATTTTTTTGACCACAATTCGAATGAATCCACGTCCGAAACCAACCTGATGGAATCTAATTAGAAGCATTTTTGTACTATGAGTAAAAAAACAATTAGGAGAAAACATTGAAGAGAGAAAAGATATATATATATATATAATCTGAAACTGTGTTTTTCAATCTATCGTTTCATAAGAAAAAAATTTTCACTGCTATCTGTTTGGGGATATGGAAAAAGTTATTGTTTTTTAACATCAAATGCTTTTATAGAAGCATGTATTTAGTAAAATAAGCTTGCACAACCTCGAATCTAACGACAGTTCCTATACCTATAACGTCTATATAATGTTAGCTTGAATCAATATGAACGTTCCACATCTGTGCTATAGGTTTTCTAGATAAAACTCATTTTTCTCGGTCTAGAAACACTTTTATTAAGAACTAACTTCATATTTGAAGTCAACATCGAATGATATATAATTTATTAGCCTTCTTATAAAATTTTCCACGTATATAGGGTGTCCGGAAAGTCCTTAGAGTTAGGAAAATTTTCATATCTCCTCTACGGCTCGACCAAACGAGCTCATTTTTTTAACAAAGATTGAGGCACGTTCACACTCCAAATCCATATGGACAAGAGTATTGAGAATCTTTGTTAAGTATCACTATTGACCTTAACAAGAAAATTTTACTGTTCTACAGAGAGGAAGAAAAACCATATACTTAACAAAGGTTCTCACTAACTTTGTCAGTATGGATTTGGAGTGTGGATATGCCTCTATCCTGGGTAAAAATATCAGTTGGTTCGCTCAAGCCATAATGAAGAGAGTCAATTGTCTTTTCAATAAAGTGTCTTTTGCCCTATCCTGTGTAATGTTTGTTTTCCTAACTGTGAAACAGTAAAATTTTCTTGTTGCGGTCAATAGTGATACTTAACAAAGATTCTCAGTACCCTTGTCCATATGAATTTGGAGTGTGAACATGCCTCAATCTTTGTTAGAAAAATGAGCTCGTTTAGTCCAACCATAATGGAGATATCCAAATTTTTGTAACTCTAAGGACTTTCCGGACGCCCTATATATAGAGTACGTGTCTCTCATAGTGATTTTTCAGTAAAAAGGTCCACTATGTGGTATCTCCCTAATCTTAAGAAATTTTCATAGTTTCCCTGCGTTTTATTCTAGTTTTTTGCTCACCAATCCTTAACAAGCGCCCGTCCTTTTTCCTAAAGCTTCGATCAATTTTAGCGAAAATTTTCATACTTGATGAAGATAATATTCAAGATCAGTTAAAATTGTCTTGAGATCATGTTCATTATTAGTTTTAGTTAATTGATTAATAAGATTTGTTAAAATTTCATTATCAGTTTGAATTTTTATATTCATTGATTGAAAATCTTTTTTTAAATCATCATATGGACGAAATTTTGTTTTAATTTCTTCTTCATGTTTCTATAGAAAATATTAAAAAAAATGAAAATATTTAAAAGATTACGTTTGTTTTTTTAAATTTTATACTTTATCTGTTATAATATCATCTTTACTTAAATCAAGATTAGCAAATGCTCGTTCAAGATTTTCTTTACTAATTTTTTCTTTTTCATTATCATTTGTTGAAATTGGGATAATATCATTAGATGTAAGTTTTTGTTTATTATCTTCAAGTAATTTTGCTTCTCGAATACCAGTTTGTAAATCCAATCGAACATGAAGACCAGGTGGTATAGCTTGACCTAAATAGAAACAAAAATATTTCCGTAGATATTGTTCCATTGATTAATGATAATTAGAAATACCTTCTTTAACAATTTGCCATTCATTTGTAGGAATAAATTCTTCATCATTTTGAATAAAACTGCCTAAAATTCAAAAAAACAAATGAAATTTTCGAAAAAAAAAAAGAAAAAACTTTATTGTTTAGTCACCTTCAGATTGTTGTGTTTTTACCGGAATAGATGATAATGATTGAAAAGTTAATGATAGAATAATAACTAATAAATATGTAATAGAGTAAGAATAAATTGACATGTTTTATTTATTATATTTGAATAAATATATTTTTTTCATGAACGAATAGAGTTTAAAAAATAGAAGAAATTCAACAAATGCTTACTATTTATATAGATAGACGAAAAAAAAAATGCTGTAACGACAGCAATCACTTGAATGATGAGGAAATTCAACGTGGCAAGCAAATCGTTGGTTATTCTTTTTTTTTTCAGACGTTAAATTTCATTGATGACTCATCTACGTATGTTTTGACGCGTACCAATAGTAGTGATAGACGATAGAGTGCATTATATTATTGCAAATCATCATAAAATTCTTTTATTTCTTCAAACAAATTTCACACACAATATTTCCATTTTGACAAAAAAAATTTTTCATTTCAATTGGTTGTTGACAAATATTACATAGAAAACAAGTATTATGAAATTGTTTTCCATCAAATTGACTTAAAATTTCTCCTGTTAAAAATGGTTCTTTACATATCATACAATGTGGTCCATTATCAATATGACAATTTAAACAATAAAGACATCCATCTTCTTGACGAAAAAATCCTTGACTAACAATTAATTTTTTACAATTTCCACAACGAAAACAATCCGGATGATAATAATCACATTGATACATTGATATTGCTTCACCATTAAGAAAATTTTTTCCACATTTTTTACATTGATCATTTAATATTTGTGATGTTTTTAATGTCATTATACATGGTTCAATATCATTCATACACTGTTGACAATATAAAAAATTATTTTTCGAATAAAATATTTTATTTTTTAATGTTATTCGACATTTTTTACAAATAAAACTAGAAACAAACAAACAAACAAACGAACTAACTAGCAAAAGCTTTATTTTTTGCAAAGTTTCATTTAAGAAATTCAGTAAAAATTCGATACGTCAAGAGTAAAAGCTCAGGCAAACGGATCATCTTAGATTTTCACACTACTCGCTATAGACTATCATTTGAATACAGTCTCGCAGAGATCGAACCGATATCGACATGGATTGTAGACCAAGATTTTGCTGCTTCGACTGATCGTCGAAATACCAGAGATCCATTCCATCTCTGCAGTCTCGATAAAAAAGCAATTGGACATTTAGGTAAGTTCCGTGATAAGTTTGACTTTTTTTTTTACCATTCGTTATGATATTCTTGTCCTTGAAATTCAATAATAATCGATGTTGGAGTAAATATTTGATTACATTCAATACATGATGAACATCGTTTATAATAACATGTTTCACAATAAACTTGTGGATTTGATATCTAAATAAATTCGAATATTTATTATTTCTATATAAAAATATTACATCTAATTGAAGTTTTTCATCAAGATAAAATGATTCATGTGATAATTGTTTTTTACAATCAATACATAAAAAACAATGAAAATGATATTGATGTTGTTTAAATAATGCAACAGTTTCTTCGTGTTGAAAACAATCATTACATTTTTTACAACTAAAATTTAAATCGAAAAATAAAATGTTTTTTTTTTAAATATTCTTTTTTTTTTTCGTTCAACTTACACATTAGTTTTTATTGGTACATTAATCATAAATAAAAATAGAAATGAAAATTTATTTAAGTCATTACCCGCCAAAGATTAATTCATTAAGAAATAGATTATTACCATAATCTTTAACAGAATTCTTAAGAATTAATACATATTGTTTATGCTTCGGTATCTACAACCGTGTACACGATTTACTGTCCGCGGATTTACTGTCCACGGATTTACTGTCCATTGATTGGAAAAATTTTATTCCAATTAACGCTATTTTTGTATGAGGATTTACTGTCCATTGATTGAAAAAATAGAATATTTCAATTAGTGTATTTTTTGATTGAGGATTTACTGTCCATTAATTGCTTCGAAAAAGAGAAATTAATAAATGAGTAATGGTCTTGACAATCAATCCCTTTTCTGAACAAAAAATTACATAAATGTTGAAAAACAAAAAAGTCACCAATGAGCGAACTATTGAATAAATTTTCGATTTAAAATGAGGGATGCTCATCAAATTGGGGGGGGGTAAAATAGTCATTAATATGACAAACATTTATAAAAAATATATATAAATTCAAAGAATATAATTTTCTTATCATACTCTTCCTAAAAATGTCTGCTATATTTACTGAATCTACCCATGGTAAACGACAATTATGCTACCTCGGTTATCGATATTCTTTGAAACGTAAGAATCAAAATGGTTCGGAATATTGGATATGTGTTAAATGTCAAACAACAGCTACAAGTTACTTAGATTTATCAGTAATTGTTCGTGAAGATCATACACATCTACCTGACGAAACTGATAAAGAAGTATTAGAAATGCGACAAAATTTAAAACGAAAAGCTATCGAAGAATCTAGTCCTATTGATCTTTTTTGGTTTATTTATTAATCAATTCCTTATTCTCTTTGTTATTTCCTCATATATTTGTTTGAATTCTTTTTTTTTCTAAATATACATAGTTGATGGCGATAAATATTTTTCTGTTCATTTCTATTCTTCGAGGCAATCAACGGACAGTAAATCCTCAAACGAGAAAAACACTAATTGAAAAAAAAAAGTTATTCAATCAATGGACAGTAAATCCTCAGCAGCAAAAATTATACTTTCTGTAGAAAAAAAACAATTTTCTAAGAAAAACAATCAATGGACAGTAAATCCGCGGACAGTAAATCCTGTAAACCATCTACAACTATAAGTAAAACAGTTAAGAAAAATTGCTTAACATGCTTAGAAGTATCAACATTTACAAAGTCATAAAATGTAGTCAGACTCATGCACCATTGATAAAACTAACTATCATAAAAGTTCCGTTTTATTTTATGATAAATTTACGTTTAGCATCTAATTATGGACAAAAAAATTCATTTTGTTGTTTGAATCAAAATTAGTCATTTTTTATTATATTTTTTTTTTGTATTTATTAGACAAATGACGGAAGTAGTTTAACTGATTTCCAACTTTCGACTTCATCTTTTGGCTATAAGGTAGCTCTCAGATGAGTCGTAAGAGAAGCAAACTTCGATAACGTTAAAAATTTCCAGGATAAATCACTAAGTATTTATTTGTATACCATCTGTATTGTATAAGTTGGAGAAAGGCAAGTGCAGTCATTGAGAAATAAATAAGTGTTACTAATTTTATCACATTATTTCGATGTTATATTTCAGTTAAACTCAACATAGTATTATGAGAATTATATATGAATAGTAGTTTGAAAAAAAGAAGTGAAGAAAAACACTTTATTTTTTATTCTTCAAAACGAAAAATCATAAATACACATGCTTGAAGGATTTTTATAGATTTACCGAGACTTATTTATAACTAAAATATCAACTTAAAAGTTTGAAATCAATTGAAATATTTCTCTCATAAGATTTCAAGTCTATACAATGAAAAATAAAGATCTTAAAAACAATCGACATTGAAATCAAAGTTCAAAATCATACACATACAATTACGGAGCCACTGGTTCGGGTCCACAAAAACGTCGATCCGTCGTTTCTCTTTTATACCATTTATCAAACAATTGTCTTTGACAATGAATCAAACCCATACCCGCATATCATAGGTAGTGAAACATTTTGAATTTAGGATAGGCTCAACAACGAGCAAATTTTATGTCCGAGTTGTAAGCACTGAAAGGCTATCCGTTTGATTTTCTGAAAAGTCCGTAGCAACCATTTTGTCCTTTACCATTTCATTTCTACCTACGTAGCTTTTGTGTTCAAAAAAAAAATTCAGAATTTGTAACTCATCTTTTTCCAAGATGGAACAATACAAAAACAAAATATTTTCTTATCGATTGATAGTTAAATAGAAATATGTCTCTTAATCAATATCTTTTATATTGTAATGAATATTTCATAAATCTAGATATATAATATTATTGAATAATCCTCTCATATTTGTATTTGATTGAAAATATAAAAAGAAGTTACGACAATAAAGAAGAGAAAAAAAAAAGAGAGTGAGACACTCAATATCATACAATGAATAAAATGTCCACAAAAAAAAAAACGCACGCTAAGGACCATGTTCGAATCGTAATCAATTGTTAAATCTAAAAGCAAAAACGTGTTAAATAACACATATCACAAATCATCAAAAAAACAAATATTTTATGCATTCAAAACAAGAAAAACAAAAACACTCTATCACATAACATCCCATGAGACAATTTAACATATCTTACTTTGTTTTTGTTTTTTCTTCTTCTAAGGTAATATTGGTGGTGAATACCATATATGTGGTGCACCACCATATGATGACATATTTTTCATATGATCTAAATCTATAAGATTTCTTTGAATTTTAATTAATTAATTTTTTTTTAAAATGTTTCTATACCTGATGATAGATTAGTTGGTATACTTGTTGAATAATTAGGACAAGAACGATTATAAGGTGAACTAAATGGGCTAAGTCCATCATAACCACGTGTTGAACCTAAAAACATAAGAATTGAGTTATATATCAATTTGTTTTTTTTTTCTTTCTATATAACACAAAAAAACAAAAAAGTTTCCTTTAGGGTATAGACATTTCAATTAAAGTAATTCAATTATTTTATAAATATAACTTACTTGGAAAAAATGTTGGATATGCACTAGAACTACATGCAACAGCAGCAGCCATTTGTCCAGTAAAACTTGAACCAAATGCTCCATATTGATGATGATGATGATGATGATGATGATGATTTGGATCATTAGGTGTTGTTAATACTTGAGGATAAAGTGATGATGATGTTGGTTGTAATTGTTGTGATAATGAAAGTGGTGGTGTTGAACCTGATGGACGCATATTTTCACCCATATCATTAATTAATTGTTGTTGTTGTTGTTGATGTTGTCGACGACCTTTAACTTTATCTTCACGACGATATTTAGCTCGACGATTTGAAAACCATACCTAAAAACAATTTTTATTTGGTTTGAAAAAACAAAACAAAAAATAAAAGAAAATGTCATACTTGAATTCTTGCTTCAGGTAAATTAATTTTTTGTGCAAGTTTTTCACGTGCATATACATCTGGATAATGTGTGCCATTAAAAGCTAAATTTTGTATATGAGAAAAAAAAAAAATTTTCTTTTTCCTTTTTATATATACCTTGTTCTAAAGCATCAATTTGTTCTTGTGTAAATGATGTTCTATTACGTTGTAATTTACGTTTTAATTTTAAACGTTCTTGTATAGCGTCTTCATTCTCATTTAAACCATCACGTACAACTGTTTTGCTATCATTACTTGCATCAGTCAAATCTAAAGAAACAAAAAAAAAAAAAAAAATTTTTTTTTTTCTTCTTGTCATTTACAATTGAATGAATAAAAAGAATGTTATCAACGATGTGGAAAAATGTACGGATTAGTATGAGATTGAACATCTGTAAAATAATGACACAAGTTTGTTTTTTTCTTCTTCTTTAAGAAACATCCAATAAGATATTAGATTCTTACACATTGACGAAAAAAAAATCAAATTATTACTTCTTTTTTTTTTTTTTTTTTGTTTGTAAGGAAATAAATCAGTACCTTTAGGGCATAAGTAATTTATTCTAATCAATACAGGAGGGGGAAGGACCACTTTATTGAAATAGTATAAATTTCATTGCTCGAAATCAAAGCTTTAGCCGAATATACTCAATTGAGTTTTACTAATCTATATCTAACTAGTGTTTTATCAAGCCTTGAGGCACAGTATCCCTCAGAAGATCGGATTGATCCTTCCTGAGTTTGTATGCTCCTAAAAATAGATGTTCGCACTCCCGGACTTTATAATTGTCTCTCCGTAAGAGAAAATACAAATAACATATTGAATAGAAAATTTTTCTTTTTTTTTTTTTTTTATTTTACCTCCTAAATCTTGATGATGCCCATGATTAGCATCATGTGTTTGATGTTTATATTCTGAATTTGAATCTCCACTAGTTGAATATGCTGTTGATGGTGGTTGTGCACCAGAATGATGAACATAAAATGATGATGATGATGATGGCCATGGTTGACTTTGTAAAACACGTAATTTATCACCAACATAATATGTTTCATGATTTGTCATTGAATCTAATGATTTTGAACCAAGATTTCTTAAGACTCGATTTATTGAAGATACCTTAAATGAAAAATAAAAATTATTATATTTTATTTTATTCTTTTTTTTCATATTATACATACACTTGGTATATTTTCTGGATTACAAACATTTTCCGCTAAAAGACGATCACGAATTTCCCATGCAAATATGGACGGTGTTTCACGTTTATATTGAGCAATTTTTTGTACAACATCATTTGTTGCTACACGAGGCTTTGAACCTCCAATTGCACGTGGTTTTATTGAACCTGTTTCATAATATCGTGCTAAAATTTTTGATACACAACCATTTGATACTTGTAAACACCGACTTATATCACAAGGACGCATGCCATTGTGAGCAAGTTCAACTATACGTGTTCGTGTACTATCCGGTAATGGCCGACCATTAACAAATAAACCTCCAAGTTGATTAACTCCTGAATGGCCTAGAAAATTAATATATATTTATTTCTCATTACATATTCATGCTTGATATTAAAAAAAAAAGAAGAAACAGTATCAACACTTGAAATTTAGTGTAGTGTAATAAAAATTGTGATCAACCACCCGCCGGTGATTGATCATATTCTAATTTCTTATCAAAACAACAACAACAATAATAGTAACATGTTTTTTCTTGTAACAACGATTTCTTAAAAATAAATAATAACCTTACGGGCAGTTTTTATGTTTGATGTAATACTCAAGTAAGGATAACGTACCTTTATGTGCCATTGATAGATCATTATGAATATCCATTGTATTGATAAACTAGAATAAGAAAAAATAACAATCAAAAGAAAATATACTTAAAACAAAGTAAAAGAATAAAAACTATTTACCCTGACATGATTTCAAACTATTCTTATCCGAATGTCTGTTATGGTATGTGTGTATGTATGTGTTTTTTCCTCTTACTCTTTTTTTTTTTTAGTTTTTTTCTATTTTCTATAATTGTGATTTATTCAACTATATAGTTAATGTTCATTGAATCATGTATTTATTGATCATCAACAGTCACTCATTGGGGCGTAGTTGTTTTCTTTTCAATATAAGAATCCGAATAAAAAACGAAGGAAGAAATGTAGAAATACAATCGAATATCTTGATTATCTTTGAACAAATATATTTTCCGTTTCTTTTCTTTTTTTTTTCTTCATCTCGGTCGGTTTTCTTCTTCTTTTTTTATATTTATATATATATATATTGAGAATATTAGTAACAACTTACAGTTCAGTGAGTTGGAACTTGTTTCGGATCACACACGGGCGGGCGGGCGGACAACGCTCGCACGGATTCGGTTAGTTAGCCTCGTGTGAACGCTCGATTTGTGCGCTTACAACTGAAAGCATCGAGACAAAACACATATACAAGAGAAAAATCGGGCAAGCGTATAACGACAAGAAAAAGAGAAATAGATCGCGAAAGGATAAGAGAGAGATGAGGAGAGAGAAAAAAAATGCCATAAGAGACTCCATAGGCAGCAAATCCGATTGTTTGTCGGTCTTTTTTCTCTTCTTTTTTTTCCTCTCTATTTTTTTCTACTCGAATGAATATATTCGTATCTTTCCCTTTCGTTCTCTCTTCTGACTGGCTACCTTTTCTTTTTTTTTTTTTTTTTCTTCATCTGGTTGTCATTCATATAGACGACGCCTAAGCACTTTGTTATAATCAAGTAGGCGAAGAGAAGAACAAATTAACTATTGGTTGGCTGATTTCTTTTTTCCTCTCGGGTCGTTTAATGATTGGTTACTTATTTCTAGTCTGTTATTGCCCTTTTTTTTTCTTTCCTTTTTTCTTTTTCTACCTGAATCTTGAGTCTCAATATATATTTTTTTCTTTTTCCGTATCTTGTTCATTTACGATTTATTACTGACCACCCAGAGAGAAAGAAATTATGCCTGATTACACATATGTAGTTAGGACAAGGACATTGGTCAGCAGTGACAATTCCCAACGGAAGAATAATTTTCTACGGCTATGATCATCTAATAATTTCTGCTTGAAAAAATTTGCCAAGTCGGTATCAAATCGTTTATAATATTATTCATACGATGTGTTCTTATTTGTTATTCATGGACAAGAATAACAAACGACGCCTTGATATTTTAATTAAAAACGAAACGAAACGTAGAAAAAAAAATCGATCCGCTTGTTATTGTCGCCATCAAATGAGAAAGTCAACAACAATTGAAACAAAAAGAAATAAATTAGAATTAAAAGAAATACAAATGATTATATGTCTCTATTCGATTGAATATATATATATATATATATATATACATATAAATACCCTTAAGAAATAATCATTTTTGATTATTTTTATTTCCGTTTTTTTTTCATTTGTATAGTTTATTTATATCAGATCTTTTCCCATAATAATTATCATACAAAACAGAGAGAAAGAAAAAAGATACCTTAAAATTTCCACTTAAGGAAAGATTCTATCTTACAACATATAAAGTTTATTGATCTTAGTCTTTCATTTATCGAATACAAGTGCTATAA
>CAJNOL010000917.1:0-76276 GCA_905250125.1 Rotaria sordida
GTTATTTTTCATTGATTGAAAATGATCCGATTTCTTTATAAAAGGTTGTATTTGGTGCATTATCGACTCGTATCAATAAAAAAAGATCACCAAATGGAATTTTAAGTGCTGTACAACAAGCACAACAAAAAACAAAACAACAACCAAAAGGTAAAAAAATCAAAACTAAAAAAGAACTAACGATGAAAGTCCTTCAATTTGTGGGGCAGACCTTTTTGGTATCCGTTCCGATCACAGTCTAGAAAAAACTATTCCAGAGTTTATTCATATCACATCAAAAAAAATTTCTTTAGTCCTTATTTTTTGATTTAGTCGATGACTGGCACTTTTTCAGTCATCTCTTTTGAATTATGTTCTAATCGATGATTTATAAGATACTTTGCTTAAAACTAGAGAATATTGAACTATAATCTTTAGTTGCGGTTGGAACAACTTTTTTTCTCGTAGTCTCAGTCCCGTTCGGTCTCAGCAACTTCTCATTCTGGTGGTCCAGGTCTAGGCCTATACTCACATCCACACCCTTTTTCTTATGATCTCAGTGACCGAAACTGGAGCTACAGTTGGTCTCGCACATCTCTAGTTGAGATTATGTGCATTATGTGGATTTAAATGAGCTATGAATACTCTGAAAGGAGCTCGTGTCCTTAGCTTATTGCTGTGAAGATTCTGCACTTTTTAAATGAATGCTGTGATCCTTAAGAAAAAAAATTCATTTTCAAATTTCGATTTGTAATTTTGTATAGAAACAGGTCTTAACTAGAATAGATTATTGTGAAAGTTACAGATCTTGCCACTGTTACTATTCTAAGATAGAACTATGATAATAGTATGTCTTTTACGTCACTCGTATAAATGAGCAGATTTAATGTTCTTATTTTAGTATAGAAGTCAATCAAAAGGCCTGAAACTTTCACAATAAACTTCTCTTGTTTAAGTCTGTCTCTATGCGAAATTTCAAGTTGAAATTTAAAAACGAGTTTTTCTGAGAGGGATTATGAGATTGATTTAGGAAGTGTAGTAGCTCCGCAGCAATAAGCTACAGGCACAAACTTTTTTCAAGATATACATAGCTCATTTGGTTCTATATAATCTTAACTTAAAAGCAATTTATCAGTCAGAGTACTTTTCTCGTAAAATTCTTTTTATTTATAACAAAATTTATTTTATTTTATTTTATTTTTCAATAGCTGCTCGTGCTGGTGGAGCGAAGAAAGGTAAACAAACAACAAGTCGTAGTAAAGCAAAAGCAAAACAATGTAAGATTTAATTTTTAAAGAAATAAAAAAAAACAAATATTATGATAATTCATTTTGATTTTTAGCTGATGATAATGACGATGATGATTTAAAAGAAAATGATGGCGACGATGATGATTTAAAAGAAAATGTTGGGGACGATGATGATGATGATTAACTTATTTTTTTTTGTTTTTTCTTGTATTATATTAAATTGTATATTTTGATTTGGTTATTTACTTTTTCTTTTGATGTTATTCTTTCTCTTTCTTCTTCTCTTAATATCCATTATTAGAAGATTTTGTTATGCATAATACTTTCATTTATTTTGTGCTTCATTGTGAAAAAAAAATTATAAACGGTTTTGTTTCTGTCTGAATATTACAAATAAAAGATCTGTTAATGAAACAATTTTTTTTTTTGAAAAGCTTAATATTAATTGAAAATCATTGATATTTTTCTAACATCAAGAAAATATTTTATCTTGATAAGAAAAAAAGAAACGTTTAATCGTTGATCGCACTACAATTTTGTATGAAGATCTTGACAGAAAAACAAATGAAAGAATTTATTTTCTATGATCCTTGTCATCCAATGGAAAAGAAAGATCTAGTTATATATGGAAAGTAATCAAATATTCGTACACAAAAATAGAATATAAACAAGTTGTATCGTAGGGTTTGTATACAGTACGGCAATAAAACAAGTAACGCGTCGGCTCTTTGAGCCTCGCTCAGCTCAACTCAATCCTGAAAGCTTGGGACTATGGTGTAGAGCATTGAGTATTCTATAACTAAACATATATTTCTAAATGAATCTGAAATAAAACCAAGTAATTTATTTTGCGAACGGAATTGCCAATAAGTATTAGAGTAAATTTTCTTTACAATAACATAAAGTTTAAAATTCGTTTGTATTTAATATGTATTAATTATATGCTATTATTGGATACTCATGTTGGAAAGCATTTCAAAAAATTCTTTAGTTAAAAATGCTTGATGATACAAATATTTGTCACAAAACTTATCCAAGAAGAAAAACATTGATAAGACTTTCTCGAATAATCTAATTCATAGGTATCTAAATGTTGTACTCATACTTGTCTACAAAGAAACTACAGATTTTTTAAATTTCTTTTTCAATATTGAGTTGTATTAAACAAATGGTAGAAAAAAACAAATATTTACAATTATAAAGAAAACAATGACAAAAAAACCTGTTCGATTATACTTTATTCATTAAATCTTTGATTGTTTGTTATTCTTCCGACAGACCTGATGTTATCAATATTGGTAGAATGCCCACATCAACATGACTAAAATTATTTCATCATTTAAAGAATGAAACATCTTTTGGTTTTTTTCTTCTCACGTAAGATATGAAATTTATTTTCGATTGAATTGTTGGAAGAATTAAAATTTGTATCTAATTCAAAAAGAACAGCATACAAATTTAATGGAAAATTAGTTTTATCACAGTCCGTGAAAAGCTCGTGCGTCTAGAAGGAAAAGTAGTGTTCTCAATTACTGGAAATTCTATAAGTCAAAGATCTCCACTTTTTATAATATAATTTTTATTATAATACGGGCATATAATGAAAAACTTCGCCGTCTCATATATGGGACATCCGGCGCGAAAGGTTTAAATAAATCACGATTAATTCAATAAGGGTATGGGTGTTATTCTTTTATTTTCTAATGGAGTCGAAATGTACCTAAAACGTCTCCCGTACTTTTATGTATGAATAACATAAGTGTGGAATTAGTGGTTGTTTATCAAGACTCCATATAAAATAATTTTACCTAATTCAAAATACCTCATTCGATACAGTTTTTAATGACGATTCTGAATCTAAAGATGGTTTTTATTGTTAATGGTAAAATATAAGAGTAAATGGTTGAACATTAGAAAACCTATACTACACAAAATGTGAAAAAAAGCAACATTTTTTTGTCCTTCGTCCTATTTGCATAGTAAATGATTCTCCCATAGAAAGTTATTTATATAGGTCGATAGAGCAGAAGTTCCTCTATCGAACTATATATCAGGCTTGCTGCTGGAATTCCATTTTTGAATCAAATGCTACGCAAACATTTTCGTATGTTTTAGGTATTCAGTGGCAAGGAACAGCTATTAAGATTCCAGTAAAAATAATTGAAATTTAACCTGAAAAGTAGAAGATCTTGAAGAAATTTTTGATGTTCTATACGAATCTGAAGTTAAAATATTGATTAGAAAAAATATTTAGCTTCATATTCTCCAAAATAATGAAAACGATTACATTGGAAGTTGGAGAAAATAGTCAGAAATACGTATTTTCGTATTTTGCGAATTTATCTCTTATTATCCGGTCAATGATAGACTTTTCGGTGATCAAAATGATCAATGTAAAAAGTTCTATTGTATAATGCTATTTGAAGGCCAATCGAATATACTTCATGTAACGGTGGAAGGAACCCCACGGAATTATCCAAATATGTTATATGAGTCTTGACAGAGAAATCTTGTTTGCCAAATATGCTACTTTTAACTCTTATTTGGTGAATATTTCAGTCAAACGTCATGGCACCGAGCTGAAAATTTTACCATAGTCTCTCCACTATAGTCCCAATATGTTCTGAAAATTTCAGTCAATTTGGATGTACCTAGAGATTGAGATCAATTTTCGAGAGGTCTTAAAAGGTGTTAAAGCAGATGAAAAATATACGTTCAAAAGAAAATGTGTTCAATAATCCTATTTATTTGTTACTTAAGTGTGTTTCTTGATCTTGCACAATTCTATTTATTTATTGATTAGATTTCGTTGTACGTGTCAATTTTGACATGAGCAAATTGTTGTGGACAAAATGTTGCAATTAATTTTGGGGAAAATAATGACGCAGAATAAAAAAGATAGTGAGAAAATACTATAGTTTCATTAAAAAAAATTGAATTCTGAATTGAAAAAGGATTGATACATTTACAAAACTCACAAAGGTTCTCCACTATTATCTCACATCGAAGATACCACCGTCTGGTTCCAGTGGCTTGTCGACAGCAGCCGAACAGAAGATTCTAAGAGATGATCAGGTTTCAAAGCCAGGATACGATACTCGTATCATCGGTCGGCTGTGTTCTGTTCTGACTGATTCTTTCCAGAAGCAGAAAAAGCTGATCCTTGAATCGGAATGTCGCGTATTCATAGCTCGAATTGTCGACCATTTTTACAAGTTTGTCAACTGAAACCGGCACGTGCACCTTCACCTCGTTAAACTAGAAGATTCTTTTGTATGAAAACCTTACAGATTCTCTCAATGAAATGTAAGTTTTGAGTGAAATTTCGAAATGATTCGTATATCTCTTGGAAATCTTTCTTTTTCCAGCACATTCTAAGAAAAGTTTTAGCAAGATTTCTTTGAACGTAACTGTAGAAAAACATTTGTAGGCGTTGTAAATGAGTTAATCCTTTTCAGTTCTAGATTAATTTTGTTTTAAGAAATTACAGTATTTTTAAATTATTTTTCTTCACTTTTCGTCATTGCTTGCTGCAAAAGCAATTGATGATGCATAAATATATTGTACAATAAAATTTTGCAACATTTTTGTTCGCAATAGTTTGTCCGTGCAATGAATATTCAGCAACGAAAAGTTCAACCACCCGCTTATCGATCGTTAGAAAAATATAGTGTCTCGAAAGATATGAATTTCTACGAATAAATTTGAGTTAACTGAAATCTATGATAATGTTAAATTACTTCGTTGCACATTTATGACAGATAAACAAAAGATAGTGGCAAAAGGGTGAAGTGAAAAATAGGTAAGAATACCTACAAAGAGTCATTCACTTACGCCTTCATTGTACTATAGAATATTGAAGAGCACTGGATACTAGTTGATGTAGCTTTTACACCTGTATCAGACAGGATAGGTCATGAACAAAACTGTATTGGACAAAAGTATCTGTATATAATAACATATTTAACTAATATGAACTAAAAAAATAATAGTCTTTTAGCGACTTACGAGCATATTTATTACTTCGAAATAACTGTTTTCAAAAACAATATATTGATTGCTACAAAGCATTTACGTTACTTTATAAATTAAAAGTTTGATGGCATCAGTACTTTTCAATACTTTCAGAAGGAATAAAAATTACTTTTTACTTGTTAATAGCGACATTTTTTGCTTTGAAAATTTCACATACGAAATCAACACATTTTAATTATCATTGTGTTTTTATCTGATGAATAGTCAGCACCAGCTGAGACGGTTGAACTTATTTATTACTATAAGCTACAAATTATTTCTTTTGAATACTATAATCAACATCTAAACGGTTATTTTAATAATAATAATAATTATATTCGAAATATTTCTTAACTGTCATCACTATCAACCGATAAATAAATGATAATAGATACACAACTACTTTGGAAACATTTATCAATTCTTCTTTAGTCATCAAAAATGTTACATTTAAGCAGATTGTTTTTCTCATGGATATTTCATTAATTCAGTTTTTTTAAAATCAAGATATAGTATAATTGAACAGAATATAGAAGCTGTCGAATATGTATAAATATATTACTTGACTTTTGAGGCGTTATTGTTAAATGTAGACATATTATAGAGCAAGACAATAATCCCTTGATTATGATAAACATAAAGCTTGTACAAAAGTTATTTTCAACTATAGTAACTTTACGTAACTCTAATATGACTCTGATGTTTCTAGGCCAACTGTTTCTTCATATCAATGTCATGAATGAAAAGTACAAACGCTTGTGATCGATCATAATCAAAGTGATAGAGTTTTGCTTGCTCATCATCATCTCTATATATCATTTCAATATATATTATGCATATATGCGAAACATTGTTTGCCTATCAATAAATCATCTTTCATTCAAGTCAAAATATAACTTTTATCAATGATATCTACCATTGTAATCAAGTAAAATACAAACTTAAACAGAAATCAATCCAATCATTCTATAGAATGAAATAAAGAATTGAATTACCTACTAAATATATATATATATATATTATGAGAGTTTATCTTTATCTCATTATTTCATATATGCCTTGTATTAAATTTCTTTATAAGTATTTTGAAAAAAAAAAGCTTTACAAACATACGTATATTCCAGTACACATCTGACCTAGATAATAATTATTATTTAAAAAAAAGAAAAAAAGAAAACAAAAACAATTATTAATTTAAATAATTTGCAAACGATGTGCTCGATGTTCAGATATTATAATGCGACCATCTTTAAGTAATAATATATCATATGGTCCATGAAAACCAATTTTTGAATGTACAAGTTCTGTTGTAGTAAAATCACTATTAAATATTGTTACACGATTATTTCCTTCATCACAAACAAATAATCTTTCAGTTGTTTCATCATATGCGAGACCTAATGGACGAAAAAATTCTGCTAAAAGTTTGCCACGTTGACCAATTGACAATAAATGATCACCTTCACAATTAAACACTTGTATTCGATCATTACCCCAATCAGATACTGCTAAACGATCACCATTAAGTATACATACACAAGCTGGACATTTAAATTGTCCATTATCAGTACCAAGACCACCCCAGGCAAGAAGAAATTGTCCTTGTTCACTATATTTTAATATTCGATGACCACCAGCATCACATACAAATATATAATTTTGTTCATTTGTACATAAATCACATGGAGCTGAATATTGACCAACATCTCGACCATATTGACCAATAACACGAATTAATTTAAAATCTCGATTAAATACTTTTATTCGACGTTCAGATTGATCAATTAAATAAAGTCGATTATCAGAATCAATATGAATAGCATATGGATGATGAAAACGTATTTCACCTGTTTCACTTATAGCTGTATAAACTTGTTGAAAAATACCATCAATACTGTATGTTACAAGACGATTATTATAAGTATCACATACATCTATAATAAAAAAAAAAAAAGAAACCAATTCTAAAAGAAACATAAAAGATTTCTTTTTTGCTTCATACAAATAAGTTGATCTCGTTTTGAATAGGCTAATGATGATGGATGCATAAATTCAGTATCACGTGTTCCTCGTTTACCAATAATACGTGGTGTTCGTTTATGATTTTGTGATTGTAGTTGTTGACGACAACATCCATTATTATCCGATGTTGATATATTTGAACGATAAGATGGTGATGAACCATTTGGATAATCACTTTGTTGTTGTAATGTAGCACTTAAACAACGGATAAGTTGTTTTGAACAATGTTGTAAGTCGGCATCAGTTGATGATGTTGTTGATGATGGCTCAATTTTTAATGATGATAGAAATATTGATGAAAGTTGAACAGTACTTTCAATTGGTTCAAGTACCATTCCAATTTCAACAAAACCCAATGAAATAGAATCTGATGATATATCTCGATTAAAAAATGAGATCTATAATAGAAAATATAAATAATTAAAAAGTTAATCTCATGTTTTGATTTACTCGACGAATGGGTGTTTTAACAATAAGTATTCGACTTTGAAGATCATTGACACTGAGCACATATTCTTCACATTTTTGTCGAATTTCAATTGCTTCTTGATCTGTTTCTTCTTTACTAAAACAACAAAAAAAATGACTTTTCAATTCTTTTTTTTTTTTTGTTATTTAATATATGTATTTTGACAATATTTATCATATGATTCTCTCAGCTTTAATAAAGTAGAAAGAAATAGATAATATCTTCAAGTATGTAATTTATTGATAAAGTCAAATAGAAAAAAAAAACTCAAGAAAAGTTTCATACTTTGAACTAGTCTGTATTCAATCTATATTTTATGCCTACCTGTGTAATATTCCTTGAGATTCTAAACAAAATTTATTAATGATTGAAAGATCTTGAAGACAAGCATTTTTTTCATCAATTAATCTAAAAGATTAATAGTCAAAACAATAAGTTTACATACACATAGACAAGAATATTTACTTTTGTTCAGCTTTACTAAATTCTTGTACATTATGTAGTAATTTTGTTTCTTCTTGTTTAATTTTTTCGATAAGATCAGCTACTTTATTACGAATTACATTAGCAATATCATCTGAACGGCAAACATTTTCTTCATGATTTTTTATATTTTCAACTTTAATTTCAAAAAAATAAAAATAAAAATAATAATTCAATTATTATTAAGAGAAACTTTATTTTCTTTTTACCTTCTTTAGCAATTAATTTTTCTGTTTCTTGTTGAGTTTCATTTAATTTTGAACTTATATATCGAGAAAATTCATCATAATGTTGTCGACGACATTTACAACATATGGCTTCTCGACAATGTTCACATACCTAGATAAAATAACTTAGCATATTTATTTTGCTTTTAATAAAGTTATTAAAATATTTACAGTAATTGTATCTTCTAATTTACAAAGAGCACATTTTGCTTTAAGCATAGGTTTTGGCTCAGTATGTGAAAGACTTTCAAGTAAATTCACAATTGTTCGATTTACTTCAAATGAGCCTACGCCAGCAAATGGTACTCGATAACACCCACGACATACAGGGCCTAAACATTTATTATATCAAAAAAGAAAAACGTAAAATCAATATAATATATAATTTACATCGACCCCAACGATCTTCTGTAATTCGTTCTAAGCATAATTTACAAAAAGTATGTTGGCAAGGTAATTGTAATGGTTCACGAAAAATTTCAAGGCAAATTGGACTAAAATAAAAATCGATTAAAATAGTTTCTTACTATTTGTTTTATTTACCATGTAATTAATTGAAGAATAGATTTTGAACTACGACTTGATTCAATTGTACTTGTACTTGAACTACTATCGATTACGTCTGACATAAGCTAAAAAATAATAAATGAAATATAACTTGATGTTGAATAATGAAAATACCGATCGAGGAGATTCACATGATTGTTTTTGATGTTGATTTAGGGTGGTCAAACTTTTCATTATTTTGCAATTAATTTCTTTCAAATATCGAATACGTAAAGTAAGATATAAAAGAATTGCAAAATTATTCACGATATTTAATGTTAGTATGATTAAATATATATCCTTTGCAGGTGGCTATGAGAACAGAGACAGAGAGAGAGAGAGAGAGAGAAAAAGAGAAGAGAATAACTGTAAATATTGCGACCGATTTTCGTCATCAGTAATAATCATCGAATATAGACGAGCGAAAGAATACAAAATAGAGGACACAGAGAACAATTATGGCTCAACACGAGAGGTAGAATATTAGCATGTAATCATAAATATGAAATATAAAGAAAAAAAAAAGAATTTTTGAACTCACTTGTTCCAACATGACTTATTTTAACACTACCACAATTATCAACACTATCGACACTACCAGATGGAATCGCTCTTTCTTCTTTCTATTAAGGCATTTGTTTTTTATGTATATTTATATACATATATATGTACGTGTGAATGTGCTCGTTCAATCGAGAATGAATAAAATGAATGCTACTGATGCCAACTACTAGATTAGATCACTAGCACCAGTATTTCTACAATGATGAATGACTTATATCAATACAGACTGTACTGATGATTATGCAACATAAAAGAAAGACGATGAAATGAATACATTCATACATTCCTCAAGGCTTCTTGTTTTGCTCTGGGTGATCATCAGTTATACTGATAAAATACGTGGCATCTGTGAGAACGAGATTGCTATTACTTTTCTTCTTTTGAGAAGCTCAACATGAACAAATTCAATAAATGATTGCCACCTTCTCAACTGTTCATCATTCTCTTTCTTACTAATGCATCTAAAAAAAGAAGAGAAAGAAGCAGTATAATAAAAATTCGGTCAAATTACATATTATCGGCTCGTTGAACTTTTTCGATGTATCAAGAGAAGAAAAAAAAGAAAGAAAATAAACTCACCCACCTCTCTTTTCAATTCAAATCTAAACAATAAGCTAGACTGATGATAGTCGATGTTGGTATTAATTAGGTACACGCACTTTATTCGACCCAACAAAACACAAGTCACAGTTCATGCAATGTAGTCTAATCAATGACGGACGCGCGCGAGAGTCTATATACAATCCATGTTGAAGGAGGAAATCAGATACAGATAGAAAAAAAATTAATCGAATAGCGAGAGGATTGAAAGACTATTTGCTAAATGCATTTTTTGTTGTAATCAAAAGTTCAACATTCTTATATGAGGTGGGTTAATTTATCTTCAAATTGTTTTTCTTTTCACCTGATTGTCAATACAACAAGTTGCGGTTACGAGCTATCTCGCTTCGAAGATATATGAGAGAAAGTGTTGTCAACAGTCGATGAACTAGTGTATGATAAACGTTCTTTTTCTCTTCTATTGCTCTCTCTCTTCACATCGTCTTATATTTATATATATATATGTATATTGCTAGCAGATACGGACAGACAAGTAAACGTTGTTGAATTTTTCTTCTCTTTCATTGTTAAGGACTGATAAGCGAGTCGCAAGTGTTCGTAGTGCATGATCGTATGTACTAACGAATGCTTAACTTGTGAATCAAACCAACCAAGGGCATATACGATGTAAGACTAATATTTCATACTAGGCTACAACAAAGAAATAAAATTATTAATATCGTCTCTCAGATCAAAATTAGATATAATATTGCTTGAGAAAATCCCTACCTAATATTATGTTTTCTTTTTCTTACTTTATTAGTGTATATACATAAATGAAACTTTCGTTTACTGTGTAATTGTTTGTTGTTTTTTTTTGTGTCTGATAAAACACTAATAATATGTCGTACGTGGTGATACTTGTTTCATTCAATATGAAATAACAGAATTTGTACAAACGCTCTAATTCAACTGTGTAACATCAAATTATCGATGTCACAACTTTTATTCTACTATTTCACAAAAAAAAAGAAAACATTTCATCAATACAGATTATAGCATCAGATAATGATTTTATAGGAGACTCAATAATTGTAGAGTTTATAAACATCAACAAGATACTTTGCCAATGCTTCAGATCATCTGATGTATAATGAAACATTGTTCATTGTGATTTTTATCACTAGAGAAATAGAACAGAATATTATTCACATTCCAAATAGTACCATTGTCAATTAAAATTATGAATTAGTAAAAGAGATTATTTTCTTATCGTTATTTCATTTGTATATATTGAACTCGGAACACACAGTTTTACTAATTGTTTCAAGAATATATTTCACTAACAATTATTCTTAAAACACAATAAAAATGTGATAAGAATAGTCAATCACTACAGCAATCGCATGAAGCAGAGATATAGAGAGAATTCAAATAACAAAATTGATTAGATGATTGTTGATATCAAATAATAGTAACGTAGATTCAATAGAGAATACTATTGAAAACAAACAGAACTGATAAAATCATAAAGTATATATATCAATGTTTGCTATATCATTGATTTTATTTTATTCGTTTATAGTTAGAGATCAATATAATAATGACTGTATGTGTAATTGAAAAAAATATATATTTTGAAACATAATATTGAAATAGATGAGTAATTTTAAATAAAATAAATATTGGAGTTGTATCTTATTTTCGCACATAGTGAGTTTGATGATTTTTGGTTCATTATTGATAGGTCTGTCGAAGAACTGTAATGTTTTCGAAATCTTTCACTATTAAATGTTTTTGCCTATGAATTAAAAAAGAGCTCTTGCATCTAAAATGTATGTCGTCACAAAAAATATGAGAATGCTGTTTTTCTTTAAATTATCCTTTTGAAGAAACTAGTGGTATTAAGTGAGAATGTTCTTTTAAATCAACTAAAATGGTTAAAGATTTGGTACTAAATTAAAAATTGTTCTGGAAAAGACTTTTTCTTAAATGGAAAAACAATATGAAGTATATAAAAAGTGCCAAGAACTTTATTCATCAGTTTATTTTCCAGTTGTCCATAGAAGATTTGAAAGCAGAAATGAATATTCTTCGACAATAATCTTATGAAAACAAGAAATGATGTTTTCTTCAAGTACACGATCATTGTTAAATTTTCGTCTTTCTGACTTTTGTATTGGTACAGAAGAGTTTATTTTCTACATAGTTATAAATAATATAAAATAAACAGAATAATTTATTTCGTTTGATCAACAATAATACAAAGGATATTTACTCGATTTCTAAAAAACAAATCCTCGCATTGTACAAAATGTTCTCATTTCTTCTATGACTAAAATTTGCGGCTAGTAAGACGAATTTGGCAAAAATCATACTTTAAATAAAACAGAAATTTATCTTTTTCTACTTGAATATAAATGACAGATTCTCTGAGTACACCAAAAGTCAACATAAAATAAAAATATTGTTTTATAAAAAGCTGTCATAGTCATACACAAATAATAGAAAGAAAAGAGCAAAAACACCTTATTGACTCTTGTTTTCTCTTTCTACCAGTATTGATATAACGCTTCAGAAGTGCGCATATTGACTCAAAAAATAATGTCACTTAAGTAAGATTGCATCAGTATTGGAACTATCAGGATTCGAAAGGTACTCTTGTGTACATGGGAATTGGTCAACTATCTGTCATGCTGCTCATTTAACTGGTGATCATACAATTATTGTCAATAATATTCAACATGTCATTCCTCATCTACTTAAACGACATCCTCGCATGCGAACACGTCTTCACATCGAAGGTTATCAACATTCACTTCAAATTTTCGACTATGATGAAGAACATCTCAAGGCAAATCTATTTTATTCAATTGTTAATACAAATGACCAATCGTGGCAAAAAATTGTCGACAATGAATGCAATCGAAATCCATATTCTGATAATGGAAAGACTATTTTTACTCTTTTTCATTTCATGCTTATTTTCAACGAAAATTCTTCACTATCAAATGACAATCTATTTCACTTACTTCTATTTAGTAATCATTGTGCATCTGATGGACAAACTGGCTACATTTTAATGAATGAATTTTTAACTTTAGTTACGTTATCGGATTTATGTGATAGGATGGAACCTGTAAATACACAATTGATTCCTTGTATCATTCAGTTGACATCTCGTCTGTATAATCCTTTTCCTCATTTCATGGCACGAATTAGTACACAAATGTATCAGCGTGAATTACGTAAACTTAGTCATCTACATATTCCTGTTAAGGCAATTCCTCTCAATGGTGAACCAACACCGTTTCCTATTCAACCAATTAAAAGCAACTTTTTCTTTACTTCAAGTTCATCAACAGTCTATTCATATTTACATGAAAAATGTCGTAATCAACAAATCACATTGAATGGTATATCATTTGGTTGTTTGTTATTGGCTTCTTATCATTGTTTTCCAAGCGAGAAAAAAGAATAACACATATTTGGTACCATTTAATGTTAATCTTGCTGTTAATATGCGTTCACATTTACCTCAATTATCATTGATGTCACGTAGGATATCTTAGGTCAGGATTCCAATATTTCCCATCACGATTGGCACTGAAGGCCGTTCCAACTAGACCAATGCTGATTCCAAGTAGATCTTGATGAGCTCTATCCATTGCACTACCTTTTGTCCTAGGAATAGATAGATCTAAAATACATCGAAGCGTGATTTATTATTCTCGTGTATTCATTTTCCCGTGAAGTTTTGATTAGAGTGACGCGCAATAGTGTGAACTGGGCTTATAGTGTGTTGGAGTACCTTAGAGTCGTTTGGAGCGGACCCATAAGAATGCTATTTCGTTCTTTTGTCAAAGATATTTTAAAGAAAATGGCTTAAAGTGGGATCTCTTGAGTGAAGAATTCTAAGTTCTATCGATTAATAATATCTTCGAACTAAATTGGGATTCCAGTTGGTTAGAGCGTATTTCACTAATGCTCTTTTTGATTACTGTTATTATTATTATTATTATTATTATTATTATTTTACAGAAAATACAGCGATTTAACGACATCTATGTTTATCATTCGTTAATAGAATATACCAATCCAATGTTGAGATGAATACGATAATGATATTGAATGTTGAAAAGTTTGTTAGGCCCCAATCACACCGACTATGTTCGACCCCTAAATCATCTCAAAAAGCCGATTTAAGTCGGAATAGACCAATCGCGTCGCTTTATTTGTTTTATCTTTTTCTGTGTGATTGACCCCTTATAGATTTTATTCATAACTCATATTTCCATGATTTGTATTGGATTAATTCTATTTGTATATATTTGTACATAATCTTTGAATACAGAACAATCACCTAAATGTTTCATTTAGTACTTCATGATAATTTGACTCTTCAAGAAACATATTCATTGTATTTTAAACAATGAAAAAGTAACAATTGTGAATAGACAAATATAGTTAAGTGTCATAAAGAATGAGCATTATGTTCGATATTCCATATTTGCGATAAAATGATGAATTAAATTTAGATAGTTGTTCACATTCTAAATATCATTGATTGGAATGAGTATTTTATCCGACAATTCTCATAAATGTTTTTTTTTTATAATTGGGAATATTTATTCTTGTATGCAAATAAGAAATAGTTTGGAAACATTAAATATTTTTGTTTATATCTAGTAATACGCTTATATCTTCTTATATACACTAATAAAATTTTGTATGTTACAGAAGGTTACTAAAGGAATAAAGGAATAGAAGTATTTTGAAAAATAATATTTCATTTAGACATTTAAATTAAAATTCAATAGTGTTTATTACTTTCATAGATGAGCACGATTTGTTTTGAAGTCAATCTGAAAATCTGTTCTTAACACAATTGATGCACTTTAGATCACTTATTTTATCTATCAAACAAGACAAGTGAATAAAAAACGAGTGTGTAAATAACAATAAAAGTATTCATATTTATTATTTTTTGCTCTTTGTGTAATAAAAAAAAAACGGCAACAAAAGAATTATATTCAATATAGAGAAAAATATTTACGCAATCATCAGTTAAGTTAAAGTTAATAGAATATGAAGAGTATGGGTGTATTCACTAGAGAACATCTACACTCCACGTTCACATTCTCATTCTAGACTCATTTATTTTGTTTGAAAGAGGATAGCAACATGCCAGCCATCATAGAGTTCGATATTTTTTAAAGCTCTTACATTTTAAACAGAAGGATGGAATCACAAATTCAATGACTTAAAAGACTTCTTAAAAATGGTGCTGTTTCCAGAGAAGTGTTTTCTTATATGATAAAAAAAAGCTTATTTTAAAAAAAGAAAACATGCTGTGGAACCCTGCATCCTGACGTGCTCTTTCCACCCAAAAAAAATATGTAAATATATAGGATGACCATTGACAGAGAATTTAGGGTTGCACGTTTGACAAGTCATAGACTGAGAAAAACGGAAAACATGTTCCGTATTTTATAAAAACAGCTTATTTTTCGAATAGAAGATGACGAAAATTTTTGGGAAAAAAGAGGGTGTGGGTGGGGTGGGTGTAGGTGAGTGTCGATGTGGGTGTAGGTGTGGAGGTATGGGTGTGGGCATGGGGTGTGGGTGTCGTGGTGTGAGTGTGGATGGGGTGGCTGGGATGTGGGTGTAGGTGTGGGAGTATGGGTGTGGATGTGGGTGTGGATGTGAGCGTGGGTTATGGGCATGGGTGTAGGTATGGATGTGGGTGTGGATGTGAGCGTGGGGTATGGTTGTACGTATGGATGTGGGGTATGGATGTTCTTATTCTCATTTCCCACCCCCATCTATGCAGAAACACACTGAATTTTTTTTCTTTCCTATAGTATAACATGCACATGAAAAGATTGATCTAAGACGTCTCTAAGAAAATCACTAGTGTTGTGTAAATGTACATTATTTTGTAGAGAATTTAATTCTCTCGAAACCTGTATCGTTGAAAAATATTTTCGACCTAATTATCTCCCTAAAAAATGTAAATTAATGGAAGGTTCATACAAGAATCTGATAGTAATTACTAATTAATATTCTTTTTGATGAATTATTTTTGTAGACCAAGGACATGATTCGATTCAGTTTTTCTTTCTATATCGAATGATGCATTTTCAGATGAGTTTTCATTTCTTCTAGACTGAAAAATCTAGGTTTTCTGTAAAATCTTTATAGCTTCAGATATTTCGAGTTTTGAGAGGGTCTATCAATGTTGTTTTCATTTCTGAAGGATAGCGTCATATAGACAAATATTTTCTCTATCGAATGAGGTATAATTCGAAATATTTTGATGCAAAATAAAGGCAGTATAAAAGAAAAAATATAAGTGTCCGAATAAGTTTTTTTTGCGTAGAAGATCACATTTTTTATGAATAATCTTCTGAAATCTTTGAAAACTTTTGTAGAAGAAATTTCTTTTTGTGGAATAAAGTAGACACTTTGACTTGTCGAATGGTATAATTAAAGTTAGGAAAATTTTTTTTCTTCGTTGTGAAATTTGTTTCGCAAGTAATGTGTCACAAAGTGTTCGAATAATTTTTTTACACAGTGTATATAGTGTGACAATAGGATATGCAATGTTTTAGTTTCTTTCTAGATAATATGAATTGTTCATAGTCAAAAATGTATCATATTGATCAATGTTATCAATCAATGAAACTTTTGTGTCTGCAATAGACGAGTCGTCATCGATTTATCATCAACACATGTCATGCATTATTAACATAAAATTTTGGTTACTGCTTCATTTCATACAAAAATCATTCCTTGAATATTTTCTTTTGATGATGTTTTTTGTTCCAATGTTTATGATATTACTCTTGGTTGACACTGAATCTTTTATACTTTTATCTTCCTCCATGATGTTCCATAATAATTTACCATCATATGGACAAGAGAGATATTCATATTTACGTGGTCTACTAAAACAAGAAATAAAATTGATATTCATTTATGTGTTTTGTGCGTTTGCATACAGATGGCTCGGATTCGGAAATAACAACCATTCAATAACATATATGAATTTGTTTTTTTGGTTAATTGAAGGTTCACATGCTCCAGTTGCTGTTATCGTGACTGTGTTCATGTATTTTATTGGATACCCAATAAACTACAATTATGAATTATCATACACGATCGTAATGATGCTTAAAGTACCTATATTCATCTTGATGCGCTGTTGTGAAAATCAATCTGATTTCTTTGTTAATGACCTCCGAAGAGTTATTTTTGATATCTTATGTGGTTCGCCTTCCAATCGAAATTTTGAAATAGTTGGATAGAAGAATAAATTATCTATTGTCTATTATTACGTAATATCTATATTAGTGTAAACGTACATCTTTTGTGTTTTTGTTGTTCTGGTTGTCTTGATTTATTTTTTCTCTTTTCATATCTTTGATAATCTGTATGTGTTGTTATACATGATATAATGATTAAAAGAAAATTAAAATTAAAAATGATTATGATTGTCTTCTATGCAAAACATTCGAAAAGTAGAACATGATAGTCTTATATGTTCATGTCATTTGTTTCTTAGAATTAAATAAATTGAGGGAAATATATAACATCAGACTTTTGAAATTGCCGAATAGTTTCAAGCAGAGCAATCAACAATTAGTTAAATTTCAATCAAAGTTTTGACTACATGTGGAATTTTTACTTACGAATATACTATCGTTGACATAAACTATCAGGTATTCTTTACGATCACAATTGATTTGATACATCAACAGATGAACCCTCACAAATCAACAAACAAATGATTAAGGCTGACATAAACAAGATATAAAAAATACGAGAGAGCAACTTTATCTGCATAAATTCGTAGAGAGTCGGTGGGGAATTTGAATTTGCGGCAAAATCGAAAACACACCAATCGTAATCGATATAAAACTAGCACCAAGATGGGCTTATACCGCTAGAGCGGTATAGCAGTATAAGAGGTATAAGGGTATATTTTTATACCACTATGGCGGTATAGCGGTATAAGCGGTATAAGGGTATATTTTTATACCACTATAGTGGTATAGCGGTATAAGGGTATATTTTTATACCGCTATAGTGGTATAGCGGTATAAGCGGTATAAGGGTATATTTTTATACCTCTATAGCGGTATAAGGGTATATTTTTATACCACTATAGCGGTATAGCGGTTTAAGGGTATATTTTTATACCGCTATAACGATATAAGGATATATTCGTATACAAGTATACCTGTGTAGGTTTATAGGTGGTCTAATAGATATATAATTATGCCGTTCTAGAGATATAGTGTCCCCTGTCACGGTAGAAGCTTCCGAAGGATGCCATCCGTTCCGTCATTGAAAATTCTCGGTTATTGCTTGTATTACATTGTACCGTTTTTGAAGGGATTGAAATGGAAAAATTTGTATTTATGAGCAATAGCCTTGAGAATAATACGCTTGTTTTTGCAGAAGTATAGAACGTTATTGTTTGAATTGGATGGATAGAAATAGGAATAGCTTTTTTCAAATGTTTTATTTTGTTTTATTTCATATGGATGTGTCAAAGGATGAAACTTCATCATTTAGATATATAATGTGATTGTTGGAAAAGGAGAAAGTTTTACATGGAATAAATTAGTAGCAAAGAGAAGACAGATGTCTATAACGAAGAGAAGTTGTTTATCCGTTTGTATAGTTTATAGAGGTGTTTATAATTCATTTCTATTCAGTATGAAGCTATCTTTCTGCTCTTTGTTCTTATTTTTTGGCATGGAAAATTTTACACTGTTGTAACAATGTCATTTTGTTTCTCGATAATGGAGATTTGCCCTTCGAAATATAGATACGAAATAAAAGAGAATAAAAAATTCGAAAAAAGAAATTTCTGAGTCTTCTTACGCAATTGGAAGAATAAGGTTATATGCTGCTGAAAAATAGTTATTATTATTAGATAAAAAAAAATACGAAAGGACTTCAAGGATTTTTCGGATATATAGGAGTTGTTCAAATAACTTTGTAGAAGATTTTTATGCGGAGAACTAAGAAAATCAAACAAATTCTAATCTTAAGAGCTTGAATTTTGAAACTTTTACGATGAAAATGCCAATAAAAATTTTCAAAAAATTTTTAAAGTGAGGGGGCTTCTAACACATCTTTCACATCGCTCCTTCTGGAGGAAGTTTCCAGTAAGGGGAACTTTTAATATGGGAGGAGTTTCTATGCTAGGCAGCGGTTTAGTACAGTATATGTAAAATTAGTATGAGTAGTATTGAAATCGGACAAATTATCCAATGTCACGATAGCCATTTTATCGAAAAAAAATAAACCTATTGTACGCTCAGCATAGCAAAGAAAGGTACATATTTGCTCTTGTTCACCCTTTAAGGAAAACCCCATATACATACGGTTTCAAAATTTGTTGTACGAGTGGAAGTCTTTGGTCTTTTTAAAGCACATTGTTTCAGTGGTTTGTTTGTCTTTCTGTCACAGCATGTTGCTGTTTTGTTAGTGAAGTAAGGACAAGTATGGGAACTATAATAGTTACCATATTTTGAATGGTAATGGACTCGGAGACCTCAGCTTTATCTCTTTGTATTAGAAAAAGTCAGTCATCAACGGGTTAAAGATATTGAATTCCAACTGTAATGCAATTAACTGGTTATCATCCCTATATCACCATCAATTCAAGAAAACTAAAAGAAAATTATACTCTTGGTAGATATAAAAGAAAGGAAAAACTTTCTGTGATAATAATATTCTGGATCTGGTGAGAAAGGCGATATTTGGTATTGGAAAAGTAAAACATGCTATGCCAGCCTAGTCGGAATCAGTGCCTCCCGTGCCATTTATATGTATGAGTTTACCAGTCGACGCCCGAGTGTGAATCAGTGAATAGATGAGCCATATATTTTACAGCTCTTTTTTGAGATGCAAAGATCTATGTGATTTTGATGTATCTATTTCCGATTTCCAGAAACTCATACGATTGTGAATTAGTCAGTTACCCTCTTTGAAATACGTAGCAGTTAGCGTATGTTTATTGGTGTGGTCGCTACCAGCACATCTGTTCCAATGGTCTGCATGTTTTGTTGTCATAGTTGATTGAATTCAGAGTAAGATAGTCCATGTATATTATAAAGAAATGATGTGGAAAGATTGGTGTTGAATTTCATTGGAACCTTCATCCAATAGAAGATCTATGCACTTGTACGTATGAAACCAAAATAAATGAAATAAAAAATATCTATTGAACATCAACACTGCTACAGATACTTATAACGATACAATGAGCCGATATGGTTCAAGAGTATTGTTAACATGTAGCATTACATAACATTAATAACTGATGATAATAGCAATGTGCATAATAATAACACTATCTTTACATATGAGTAATAATACTAGCATCAATACTTTTAGTAACATTAACATCAATACCAATAATAACATTAATGATACAAATAATGATGATAAATAAAGTAATAACAGGGAAAAATGTATTAATAGAAATTATGAACAATTTATCTGTGTGTGTTAAAATTTGAGGTCTTCCTAATCCATCTTCACTATTAATAATGTATGTATGGCAAGAGATGTTGTTGGAAATGAACACTATATTGAATTGAAAACCTATAGGACTTGTCCATATTAAAATTAAAATAAATCAAATGGAAGGAAATTTATTGAGCAACAAAAGCTATTAAGGATAATAATGCTTCATATAAATATAAGTTTTTCACAATTTCTACTGATATATTTATGCATGGTATTAATTTTATTATTATATGTATAGTTCTGATTAATGTGATTATAGATATTGATGTTAGTATTTTTATTGATCTTCTGTTAAATAGTGCTATTATTATAATGAGTATCAGTATTATCATTAACTATTTTTGTTCTATTATAATTTATGTTAATATTATTATTTAAACATATAATCTGATTATATTATTATTAGCATCTGTAGTAGTTGTTTTTTTAAATATAATACAGGCCTCGCAGCGGTCCTTCTTTCCTTCTTTTTTCCTTCTTTTTTTAGAGTGTCCTTCTTCGTCCTTCTTTACGCCTAAAATCCTTCTTTTCCTTCTTTTCTTATTTTTCATATGAATAGATTCTCAGAAACATCGAAAAAACTAATTAGCGATACTGAGTTAGAGTTCGACATCGACAGGAAGCTCTCAGAACTCCAGAAAATGTTTTATTTACCTCAAGTCCAATCCAAAGTGCGTTATACTTAGACTAAACTATGCATGTGTGGCTTCAATTTATGTGGGGTGCATATGCAGAACTTAAGATACGTAAAATGGTACTTCTCTAGAATACGGTTACTGTTGAAAATTTCGAACCTTTGCTCAGCGACACAGTGTAGCTGAAGCTGAGCCATCTCATAGTCAGAGTCTTATAGCTGCCAGTGCGAATGGTCTTTCGTGGCGTATCGATGTTCAATCGACATTATCATATTGTCGCTTAGTATAACAAAAGACGCAGTTTTATTGGAGATAGAAGTGGCCAGTGTGCGTGCACCTTTCTCTCAAGGACAGAGCGAGGATGGTACTACATGTCTCTGACGGTCTATTAATGGATAGACTGATCATACACGAATTTTGTGATCGCTACAGAGCATAGCAATACATATGAATGAAAGGTGTGCATGACCTGTACAACTACCGAGAGAGTCATTGAGACATAGGGATGACAACAACATTCATACATGTCGCACGACCGAGAAGACGACTACTCGCCTTTGAAACTTGTTCTCTGTTATTATTCTCTATAAAACCAGAAGAATTAGTGGCGAACCAGGGTAGGACATAGTTGGACTCAGCCCAACCATCACCAATTAACGAAAGATGTATTTTGATTTCAAAACTGTGGAATTAAGGGAACGTAACGATTCGTAACGGTAGGTTACGAAAGCCCTGTAAAAATTCATAAAAAAGCAGGGCTTTCGTATCAAATTTTGACAGGACTTTCGTATCAAAACTTTACAGGGCTTTCGTATCGTTTTTACAGAGCTTTCGTATACGTTTTGACAGGGCTTTCGTATCATTTCTACAGAGCCTTTCTGTCGATTTTACAGAGCTTTCGTATGGATTTTTACACAGCTTTCGTACCGTTCTGACAGGGCTATCGTAACGAAAAGGCAGCTCGTGTGAGCTCTAATAATAACTTCTAACAGGATAACGAAGCGATCTATTATCTTCATTTGTTTTACTCGAAAATTAATGCGATTGAATTAGAGATTCATCTGTAGAAAGACTAGTTTCTGCAGGAATAAAACATTTGTTGAGCTACAATTGTCAATAGCAATGATGAGGACAACATTTCGAGAAGCTTATTTACTTTTTTGTCAAGCACTATTCGAAACACAACTGAATGGTACTAATTACATATTGGTTCATTATCGTTTAATTGAATTTCAATGAAAAGTTTTACTTTTTTTTTTACTTGATTTCGTAAGTATTCTGTTCAATCCTATGTTGTGACATGAATGACTAAGCAACTTATTCATTAATAAGAAGACAATCTATCAGTTTTTTGCTCAAGTAACAGAAGTCGCATTTGTTGGAGAACTAAATTATAGTTGACATTGCATCCATCACCTGATCGAATTAGTATAGGCTACAATTGAGAAAAATATACGAATGTTTTGCCTTCATTTTTTTCTCATCCGTCTAGGATAGAGTTTCGCTTTTAAATTTCTGAGTAGTTGAACAAACAGTTCCGGTTGTTGAACAGCGCATGATCTATTCCTACTCTAGTTTCACAACTAATATCAACAAATGTGTCTTCAATTTATATTGATATAGATATTTGAGATTATTGAATAATCATCAACACCTGACAAAACAGTAAAAAACATGAAACAATATCTTAGACATATAGGAAATAATATTCGAATAGTATGAAGATGTTTTTATGCTTTAGAATATTTTACTAATGCAGATGTTAACGTACATATTATAATTACTTCAAATCACTTATTTATCTTATTAATATCATTGAAAAAAAAAGAAACTGTCATTGTTAACTAACGCCATCTGAGCATCTTTTAGAAACAACCAATCGGTATAATTTTATTCAATCCTCTCTCTTTCTACACTATCATTTACTTTGACTTTGTATGACACTAGACAAATTTTTGCATCATCATTTGTTTTTACCTTTTCTTGATATCTAGATCTTATATATTTATTTCTAGTTCGTTATTGTTGCTCTCTACTGCTCTTTTCTTAGCACACAAAAATAATGTCTTTTAAGACAAGTAACATAATCGTCTTCTCCATTTTCTTTTTAGCTGGTGCTATTTTATTGAATTCAAAAGGACGACAACACATGGCTACTTTATTACAATTTGGTAAATCACTATTTTCTGCTCGTCAAACACATATTAATGATCCAGCAAGTCGACCTTCATTTTATGAGCGTCAATTTACTGATATCAAAGGTCAACCATTAGATATGAATGAATTACGTAGCAAAGTTATTTTACTTGTTAATACAGCTAGTGAATGTGGATATACACCTCAATTACATACATTACAAGAATTACATGATAAATATAAAGATAGAGGCTTTACTGTATTGGTATGAATCTTTTTTTTTCTTCACCTTGTATTTAAATTTATTTTAAATTGATTTGAAAACTTGAATAGAATCAAAGACGATCTAAAAAACATTTCTCTGTTCTTTTTTTGTCTAGGGTGTACCCTGTAATAATTTTGGTAAACAAGAACCAGGTGATGAACCACAAGTATGTTCATTATATTCAAGTAAATTTAAAACGACATTTCCTTTAACAACCAAACAAGATAAAGATAAACCAAGTGAAGTATTTCAATGGATTATTGATGCTGGTGGAAATGATGTATTACCTAAATGGAATTTTCATAAATATCTTATTGATCGACAAGGTCATCTTGTTGCTGCTTGGAATAGTCGAGTTAAACCATTGGATGAAGAAATTACAAAAGCAATTGAATCGGTTCTCTAACTATACTTTAAAATTTCATTTATCTTTTTTTTTTTATTTTATTACATGTTCTTGAAAAAAAAATAAAAAATAAGTCAAAGATTTACTACATTTATTTAGTTGATATGTTTGTGGAATGATGTTCTATTACGTTTTTTTTCTTGGGTTGTTTACGTCTTGTTTTTCTTTGTAATAATAATTTACGGAGTTCACATTTAAATAGAACTACATCCATCACAGTAATATCATGTCCATTGGAAATATGTTGTAGATTTGTATCATTCTCTAAAATTCTGCTTAGTTCAATTAAAGCTTGCCCATGATAATGAGCTAACGGTTCACACCATTTTTCAAGGTTGTTTTTACGACACCAATCTTGAATATCGTGGGATGTCCAATTAGCTATTGATTTTTTTTTCGAATTTTTGTTTTTATCTAATGAATTAGTTTCTATTGTTTCTGGCACTGATGTTTGTGATATACTTAAACGAACTGTTTTATTTGATAATTTTCGATGTTCATGACTATCACTATGTAAATTCTTAATTAAACGTTGTAATTCATCATTTTTATAAATTTTATAAAAATGATTGTGACCAATATTGAATACAACCCAATCAAAAGCTTCTCTTTTAAAATCTTCTTGAACAAAAACAGGATAAACTTTAATTTTTTTAGTAATAGTAAATTGCCATTCGCGTCGACAAAAATCAGATTTACAATATTCATCACTAAGAAGAACAAAAACAACTTTCGATTGACGAATAGCACTTGTTATTGTATCAACCATGTCATCTTTCATATAACTCGTATCAACCCAAATATTTGTAAAAAGCTTGGCTTCACGTAATGCTTGAACAAATTTATCACATTGATATTTATCACGATGACAATAGGAAATAAATGCTTGTCGACTAGTAGTATCAATTGGTGCTTAAAAAGAAAACAAACGAAAAAAAAATCGGTTTTAAAAAAAGATTATATTCTTTACTTGAAGGCTCGTCTTGGTGTTCTGGTGCAAGATTTTGACGAATTTGTTCGATAATATTTTTCATTCTTGGATCACTAGCAAATAAAGCATTAGCTTTAGTTGTTAAAAATTCTTTTAATTCGGAATTATTTCTTAAATCTTGTTTCGTATCTGGTGATGAAGAAATTTTACGAAGAATTTTAAGTGCATTTAAATGACGCTGTTCTGCATAAGTAATTATTTTTGGTATATATGGAATCGTTTGTTTTTTAACAAAATCTTGAACAAGAAATCGAAGTAAATAACGAAGAAGTAGTTCGAATGATATTCCTCTATATTGAAGAGTTCCTTGAGCAATTGCTCGATCAATAAAATCAAATATAAGTTTTACTATATCTTTAGCCATATTGGGTTTTTTCTCTTGTAAATCTTTAAAATCTTGATAATTCATTATAGTTGATAATATTGACATAGCCATTAAACGAATACGATCATATTTTGCATCAATATAAGGAATTATTATTTGAGATGTATTTAATTGTCGATCTTTATTACGATTTGTTTTTCGTGATGTATTCAAGTTTTCATCTACCAATGTAGTTAATTTTCCATCTACCACTATACTCGAACGCAATAAACGAAGAACTTGATTTGGTTCATCCGATAACGAAGATGTATTATTATTTCCATCATCACCATCATCATCATCATCATCCAGATCTCTTGATGTAGCATACCATTTATTAAGAAATATAAGTGCTACATCAACTAATGAAATAATATCATTTGAATCAGATCGTATTGCTTTATCGCGAAGAGTTTTTGATCCTAATAATCGAACAATTATTAAAGAAAATAGATCAATATTAAATGGATTTGCTTGTTGCGCATCATCATCATTGGGATTTGCTAATGCTCTATTAATAATATGCATCCAATTTTCTGTTGGAACACAATTAGTAAGTAAAGCAAGAATACCACGAAGACAATAAAGAAATGATTTATTTTGTTCGAAATCTTTTATATTTAATACAATTCGAATATATTTTGCGAGTAAACAAATATATTTTTTATTATCATCATTTTTTAAACTATGTTTATTTTCATCAAATAATGCAACAGCAAATGTACAACATCCAATAAAAAATTGATGACGATAACTTATATACATATTTTTATTTGTATTATTATTTGATTTCATATTATATAAATAATTTTTAGCATGAAGATGAGTAAGACATAAATTAAGTTCATTATTAAGATTTCTTGGAGGTAGAGTAAGTTCTTTAAAACATAATCGATATGCAAGTGATCGTGCATCAAGCATACGCATAAGATAAATTAACATTTCATCTTCTTCATTTATATTATCATTAGATGGTTGTTCATCACGAATAAATATAACAGCTTGTTTTAAATCATCAATTTGTTTTGCTCGAAATAAACATATACGAAATAATTCAATAATATCTTCATTATTTATTGTTGATTGTGAATCAAAAAAACAATATTCAACAAAATATAATTGAAGATTAGAATATAAATCAATAAATTGTTTTTCTTCATTCGATAATCTATCATTTGATATCCATTTTCTAATAATATCATTCATTTTTGAATCAAAACGACGATCTAATGTATTACCAATAGTTAAATAATTTTTTGATTTTTCAAGTTCTTGTAATTGTGATAATAATGAATTAAAATCATTATTACTTGTCATTTTAATCTACAAATAAAAGAAAAAGAAATCTATAATTGACAATTGTTAGTAATCTTATTACTAAAAATAATTGTTTGTTGTTGATGTTGAAACAAATTCTGTAACAAAATGCAAAAAATGTAACTAAGAGACTGTTGGTTTTTTTTTTCTCTTTCCTTTCCCGTCTCTTCAAGTATTTGTAGAAGGATAAGATGCAAAAAAAAAGAATGTAAAAGTCTCCCAATACAACAAAGAGAAAACATAAATTGTCAAGCGTACGTTACATAGTAGCCTCTACCAATGTAATAGTTAACACTACAAAGAATGATCTGTTAGGTGATGAAAGTTTGTTTTCATTTTGATTTCACTATGCAAATCAAGATTGAATTCAAATGAAAGAAATCATCGAATATTCTTCATACTTCAACTGAAAAAGTATAACCTTCTTCAACGAATCCATACAATTGCAATCGATTAATTTTATCGTCGTTCTACTTTCACTCCCTTTCAACATACAATTCTATTATCACATTACTTGTCAATTCTTCAAGAATTTCTCAACTCAAATACATTTTTATTATTTATGATATTATTCATATTGAAAAATATAATATTAAGATAATGAAAGAAAGAATGATGTTCTTTATTATTAAAGAAATACGAAATAAGACAGAAAAAATAAAACTGTCTTTATTTATGATTCCATTTACAATAATCGTTGATGTTCTAATGAATGAAGATTATCATTGAGATCCAATTGTGATTCATCTTCTATTCCACTTAATGTTGAATTTCTATTTGAAACTAAGAATAGATCAATTAAAATAATATATAAAATAAATAAAACAGTATATACTTTCAGTATTTGCACCAAGGTCAAATGTTGAATCATGTAATCGTGTATATTTATAATCATCATCAAAACGTCGAGTATTTGAATCATAAATATTGTTTGACATAAAATATAGACATAAAGAAAAACTAATCACAATACAAATGACAACAATAATAAATAAAGCTGCATGAACAGGTCTTTGATGCAATCGATACCAGATCATATTTGAAGAAATAAAACTTTTTACCTGAAATATTCAAATTACTTATACAATCTTATATACTCATTTAAATTACTGAAGATATAAATGGAGGTTTTGTTACAATTATTTCATCACGACACATTTGTTGTAAATTAAATGATTGATACCAAACCAAAGCAGGAACTCTTGTTAGTTTTGTTGTTTTGATTGTCAAAAATAAAATAAATTTTCTGATAGAAAATTTTATTTAACTTACCGTCTTAAAAATGAAGTTTCTCCATTACATTGATTTTCAACTTCATGAAAAATAGAGTCGAATGCTAGACATTCATACGTGCAACCACCAGAACCAGCAGTAATCACAGCATAACATGTCTATAAATAATCAAATAATAATTTTGATATATATAATAAATGATTATTACTTCAAGTTGTGGCCAAAATGCATAAAGAATATGAAGAAGATACACAACTTGCCTAGAACATTCAGTTGAATTCCAACTCTGTTGTTCTTGATAAAGAGTACATAACATTGGCAATAATGCTAGCGTCGGTTGACTTATATTCTATATTGAAAAAAGAAAAATTTAATCAGAAATTTTTTTGATTTTTATTATATGTGTATACCGTAGTCACATTTGATGGACATGCCTTTATATGTGCCTGAAGTCGATGATGACAACTTTCAAGTGAACAAAATGAATGTCCAAGTTGTCGAAAAATATCAACAGTAAAACGTATACTATATGTTGTTAAATTTGTCAAACACCATTGAGCAGTTGAACAAAATGTATTTAATTGTTGTACAGTACTTCGATCAATAAGAGCATCATAAATATATTGTAATGATTGAAATCCAACATTTGATTCACGTATTAATGAATAAGTTTGATTATCAAATGAATATGTTTCACATATATCATTAAGTGTCATATTTGAATCACATTGTTTTATACGAGAAAGTATATCAATATCACGATATTGATTAAATTGATCAATAAGATAACTAACCAATATGTTAGATGCTACAGTCATCGGTATTTCTTGACTTGTAGCAGATGTTGATGATAATGACAATGAAGTGGATTGATTTGCAAAAATAAGAATCGTGTTATTTTTAATTTCAGTTGATGTTGTATATTTAGTTGATAGAGCTGTTAATATTGGAGATAAAGATGAACGTTGATCTGTTGAATTCGAAATGTTCGTTGATGAATTGATTGATAATGATGTATTGATAGTCACAGTATCATCATCAACAGGTTCCTCTAAATAGATAAGAATTAAAAATTAATAAAGAGTTTTTTAAAATAATTTCTAAAAACAAAATTATCTTAGTTAATCATCTTAGTATAAGTGAAAGTTGTATAATATTCTTATTTACATATGTTATTTAGAATGATTTCATGATCACAAGAAAAAAAACCAGTTTATTCCTATCTAATAAATGTTAAAATTTTCTAATACTTCGTTTTGTCACTGTCGGTTCGATTTTTATTAAATCGATAAGAATATTATTCATTTACATACCTAAATAGTCGTTATAGAATTGTGTATCCGTTCGAACTACGGAAATAAACACTACAACGAATAATATCAAAATTGTAGTTGAAAAATGCATTATAAAATTTATAATTTTATGAATGTATGTTTTAGAGCACAGATAAAACTGAAAAGAAGTATGGCATTGAAAATATTCTATTAACTATTGTTTAGAGTTTATATATAACATATCGCACCAGCTGTTTTAATACGCAAAAGAAAAATGCACACGATATAGCAATTGTTATTTCATTTTTTTTTGTTTTGTGCGTCGTTTGATGATTCAAGTTATCCATTAAACATTTTCTATACATTTCTATCATCGGCAAAATGCATTTGTTTCGAGAATGAAACATATCCTTTTCTTTTGTATTTTTTGTTTTTTTTTCGTCTTCAATCATACCGCATTATTTGTTCGTGTCGTTTACACCGTTAAAAACCGAAGAAACAATTAAATAAAAAGATGCACTTGACTTAAAACTGAATTTTGATCTTTCAATAATATGAACATTATGCAAGGTGTGAATGAATAGACAGAAAAAGAAAAAAAAAAGGAAATGAACGACACTTTTCATATTCAATTATAAAAAACATGAAGTAGCAGAAGGCAAAATAATAATAAAAAGTTATAATAAGTTCATCTCAGGAATAATAACAACAACAACAATGATAGCTTTATACATACGATCGATCATTATTCATGCTAAGTGAATTTTACTAGATAGACATTCATTGTCACATTTACATGCAGATGTTTTCTTTCCAGGTGCCTCATGCTACTATCGCCAAGACATCGTGTTGATAATGGTGTGTGACTTTTTTAATTCACTCGAAAAAAAGAAAGAAATTATATACAACAGAACAATAGATTTTTTTTTTGTCTTTAGTTTCAATAGGGTAATGATGGAGAAATGGCAGTAGATGCTGTGTGTGTTGATGATAGTCCTCCTGTTCCAGTTGATGTAAGTGTTGATGATGTTGTACTTGCTGTTGGACTAACCCAATATGGTGATGATAAATATGGATTCGGTGTAGCAAAATTAGCTGCATAATCATATGTACTTGGATGACCCCAATAGTTTGTATAAGCTGTTGAAGCTGCAGCTGCTGCTGGATGATGATGATGATGATGATGATGTGGCATATGAACAGCGGATGATGTTGCTGCTGCTGAACTTAATGCACTCCATTTAAAATAAGCCGCATGAGCATGTGATGAACGCATCATTTCTTGTTGATATTTTGCATAAGGTGATTCAGGTAATTGTGGTTGATTTAATTGATGTAAACCATTGAAATCAAATTTATATGCATAACGTTTACCATGAATTTTTGTCATAATATTTTTATCATAATAATAACGTAATGCACGTGATAATTTATCATAATTCATATTTGGTTTAGATTTTCGTTCACCCCAACGACGTGCAACTTCATCAGGATCAATTAATTTAAATTCACCATTAGAACCTTCCCAAGCAATAATACTTGAATTTGCATTTGCATCAGCTAAAAGTTCAAGTAAAAATTGCCACAATTGTATTTGACCTGTACCTAAAGAAATATAAATTATATTTTATAATATTATTTAGAAGAAAAACAAAAAACAAAAAAAAATATTTACCAGTAGCTCCTCCACCGAATCGATGGACATTGTGAGGAAAAAATGATTGACTTGTAAAAGTTGAATAAGGATCTAGAAACACAAAAAAAACAAGAAAGATCTTATTTTTTCAAAAAAAATTATTTCCTATATTGCCTCTTAATCCTTGTGATGATTCTGATTTAACCAATGATGACCAAGATGACGACTGTTGTTGGTGATGACCAGTATTCGAGTTACAATCATTTCCTCCATTTCCACGTCCTGATCCATTATCATAATCATTTTTAACTCTTGAATCACCACCAATATTGATAGATGAATTGGACGATGATGTAGATGAAGGAGTTGCCGTTGTGTGATAGCCAACTAAAAAGAAAAAAGGACAATTAAATGAACATGATGTAGTACTCTAACAATCAACTCTCTGATTGTCAATCGATTTGATTTAGGAAAAGAAAAAGAAAAAAGATTATTTTATTCAATTATTGTTGACTTTCCACCACAATATAGTTAGTCGGAGGGACACAAACGATTGATAATTAAGAACCAAAAAAAGAGCGGCATTTTATTCTTTCTTCTCCCACCCGTTGCTTCATTTTTACCATACACAAATATTAAAATAAAATGAGCAGAAACCAATAGTCAATCATCATACAATGAAAATAAATGTCTAACAACTATCTATGAACAGATGACAATTGATTATATAGAATCATGAATGACTGTATTATCTATTAAAAAATTACTAAAATTATATATGGTTTTTATTTTTTTTACGATAATTTTTTTTTCCTCAAATTCATAGAATTTAATTTAAATAAATATTGAAGTGTGATTAAATAAGACTGAAAAAAAAATCTCGCAAAAGATGTGTCACTTTTATCGACAGCTTGTTTTGCTTACTTTTTTCACTTAAATACATTCGGTACCAGTAAGCACTTATATGTGAGCAAGAGAAAGTTTGCTATGTTTTTATTTCTATCTATCTAATTATTTGCGTAAATCTTTCAAGAGCTCCCTAATCTTATATCGACACTTGAACTAAGCTAAAGAGTCAAGACAAATAAACTTTTCTCAAATGTTATCCTTTTTTTTATCATGTTTTTTTGAATAGAAAATAAACTTACTGCTATTGGAAACATTCGATGTTGTCGTACCGCCAATGCCTATAGGTGTCCATGCATGCTTTGATGGTTCTAGACAATATATACAATATAACGATATTCAAAATGTTTTTGCAACTAGTTAACAAGAAAATGAATATAAATATTTTCTACACCATTTTTTTTTATAGAATCTCGGTTTGTCTGATAGATTTTTCTCTTCTTTTTTCTTCTTCTTCTCTTTTTCGTTTTTCTCTATGAACGGATGTGCTCATATTGTTGTATCATTGTTTCCTTCTTCTTTTTTTTTTTTTGAAATGCGGCTCGAAAAATATCTATCAACGATATTAGTTATAATAACTAGAACGAAGCGAATAGTAGTGGCAATGTCATCATTGTCGTTTCCTTCTTCTTCTTTTTTCAAAACGGAAAAACTTCGATTCCTGTTCGTGCGCATAAACTCATGGACCGAGTTGAAGGCAGACGGAAATCTTGGCTTCCTTACATAGAGCGAGTCGCTTACCAGTGAGCATGATGTGTAGATGTTGTTATGCAGTATGCGTATATGTGGTTGAGGGACGGACGAGAAGAGAGGACGCCTTTAAGTCCCGGACTTCCTTGAAATTGTGTCGACGACCGACGTAGAAAAGAACTTTTACGGAAATGCAATGCCCGATTAAGAGAGATTGAATCTCCGTTGCCGTCGCCGCTATATTTCTTCGTGTAGGTTGACGATAACGTAGAAGTAGCAATGACGAATGAGGCGCAGAAGGAAGCAGGAACTGAGGCCTTTCCGTCTCTCTTTCTCTCTCTCTTTCTCTCTCGTTCTCATATAAAAAAAATCATGACATGTATGTTTGTGTTTCTGCATGCCCGCACGTCCAATGAAATTTTTTAACCAATCATAATAGTTATTCTTCATTGAGATGAGCCTATCTACGTGTTTGGGTGCAGATGGAATGTCTGCTCGTTCTGTTTCTCGTTGAACACAGAAATAATATAGAAAAAGAAGAACGATTGGGTGGGTGTTATATTTATTTGAAGATTACGAAATAATAACGTTTTATATGAGATTTTTTTTTGTTTTTTGCACTTAAATATATTGGTTTTTTTGTGTCAAAATTTCCGGAATCTTTTTTTTCAATCTTTATGGATTAAAAACAAAAAATAAAAGAATTCGATCTTATGTAGTACATTATAATATTTTTGTTCAATAATTTTGAGCGACAACGGAAATAGGCGTCTCTGTCTCTCTCATTCTTCGTTTGGTTTTTTTCACTCATCGCTTCATTCAGTGCCTGTATCTCTCTTTTTCTTCTTCACTATACAAAGTTCAAGCATCAGCATTTATTTCCTGTCTGATGACTGGATGACTCGGTTTTTTTTTAGATTCGTCATGTCAGACTTTCTCTCTTTTTTTTTTTTCTTTTGCTTTTTCTCCTTTTCTTCGCCAACAATCTCCCTCTGGCATGTCTTTATGGGTGTGCATGTGTTTGGAAACATTAGCAAAGTCTGTGCACATGCGCACACCCTGGTACGCAGAGAAAATTGACTTCCGACGCAGAATTACGTTAATGTTGTGCAGTCCATTAGAGTTCTAAGTAATGAACAAAGAATAATATTTTCTCCTGCTATTAGATGTATGCATAGCAATCTGATGTGAAAAGTAACTAACAGATTCACGAGCAAAAAAACGGCTTGAAGAAAAAAAAAAACATTCTATATAGAAGATTTAATGAAGATTAGTAGTGAAATAACGAGAACAGGCGAACCAATGTATATTAACATACTTGGCAAGAAGTATGACTACGTTTGTGGTAGAGTGACGTTACCAAACTGTATACGAAATGAGAGACATTTCCGGTGTCACTCAAGTAACTTTTTGCTCGCACATTGAATGTCAACAATATGTTGTCGTTTTCTTTGGGTTTATTGACGACACGTTGAAAATCCTACTTGAGACTCGAGAACTTGTTCAAATAGAAGAAGAATATCTCAAAAAAAAGAAAAAGAAGATCATTATCATACCAAACCAATATTACCAAAACAATCTTTACATTAAGATTGTACTTATTATCAATATTCTAAGAAAAAAATCCGATAATACATTTCATATTCAACTTGATCAAAATATCAACAACTAAAGATTTCTAGTTGTAGAGAATATTGATTCATTTATTAGATTTCAAATTTATATTTCTTACAAAATCGAATTCTAAATGATATAATAGATAATTGTATTGACAAATAAAATTTGTTCATATCTATCGAGAGAAATTTAATTTAAAATTTAATCATTCTTTAAAAAAAAAAATCTTTTGCATTGATTTAATTGACTATCACTCTTTTTCTTTCCCACCTATTGACATGAACATATATTGGCATACACATATATATTTATCATCCAATCGCAATATGTACATAAGCATACATATTGTGAGTTAATCGTCTTTCGTTTTTTTTTCAATTGCATAATCTACATTGTTATCGATCATTATTATCGATATCATGTCAAAACGAGACCTGCCCTGTCCATCAAATATTGGTCTCGTGTACACGCGATGATGCAGGTGATTTACTTTTCACTGCATGAGTAAATGGCAGCGCCTAATTAGGGTGACTGTCGTTCTATAATAATGATGATGATGATTTTTTTCTTGAGAAAAAGACGTTTGATCTAGAAAAAAAAAAAAAAAGGAAAATAATGGAACTTTTTTTTTCTTTGTTGTTTCATATAAAGAAAAGAAAAAGAAGATGAAGGAAATACCTCAACATCAAGTGTAAATAATGCCCTATTAAAAATTCGCTTCAATGAATAAGGAGAAAGAAATCATGAAGGCACGTGCTATAGTTTTCAAGACAAAGGTGTGTATACGAGCGGCTAATAATAGCAAATTGCTCTTACATCACGGCTGATTGACAGAGTACGACAACAATATTGTTCGTTGACGAACAATATGCACTAATCGTTCAATCGATCGATACAAGGTCAACTGCACACAACAGGCGGTTGTTCTTCTCATAAAACATAAACATGTAGTTCAATTTTATTTCTTTTGGATATTTACCGAATGATGAGCTTGATGAATAGAAGATTTGATTAACATGTACAACATTGAGGCACGTGCATAGATTCGTTTGATGAACTCACATAACAACAATGAACAGATGCCGTTGCCGCTACATCCGAACGGAAATCGAATATGAGAGAACTATACTATATTGTGCTTGTCGCATCAAGTTAAAAAGGCAGTTCGTGATAAGTCAATTGATGTTTGTCCATCATCATCATTATTGTATATTGTCTGTCATTTGAATTAAATCATTATCATTATTTTCAACATTATATAAAATTATCGCATTTGCTTTTTCTTTTTTTTATACATTATTTTCTTTTATTTGCTTTACCTAATTTCTATCTCCACTTGACCTAATCTATTAATAACTTTGCATAAAAAAAAAAAAAGAAAAATAAGTGGCTATCGTTGGCGTCAACAAGATACGAGATTTCTACTAGGCAAAAATAAAAAAAGAAGAAAAAAAAAACGTAATGACATATGCTCATATGAAATTTGCTTGTTGTTTTAACTGATCGTCGACTTATTGTCGAATAATGGATAAAATAGCCTTCAGCAAAAAGAAGGTGGAACATATATGATCTTGTTGATTTCGTTGAGTGATTAATAGATGATGATGTTGCTTTAGCCAGACTGCCATCGTATTCTATGATTTGTTTAGCGCAGTAAACCGAAAAAATGGAGAAAGAGAGAGAGAGAGAGAGGAAAGAAGAAACTCCGCCTTTTTATTCGCGACTGATGAAACATCGAATAAATATGAGCAATGACACGGAATGTCTTATCATCTGCTTATTGTCAGCAAAACAGTAGGAGGGACGCACATCATGAAGCTTATCAAGAAGAACATGAAGCAAAGTAAATCAATCGAATAAAAGCGAGAGCTAATCTTGTTTCTGATATGTCTATGTGACAATACTCAAGAGACATAAATAACAACAGTGTCAATTGAAAAAAGAATTACTTTTCTTACTTACAAAAATTGTCTTTTCATATTCATGCATAGGAATATATTCAAATATAAATAAAGAATAGAATTCTTAATATATTATGTTAAAATAAATCTGTCAAATTTAATTGACGATGACTAATTATGTCAAACAAAACATACTTATCTATTTAATGTGTATAGTTATTTGATTGTTCAGATTTTTCATGAATACTTTTCTTCCAATAGGAATCAACCATTGAATATTACAACACAGACTACGAAATATCGGTTGAAGAATGAATCTATAAATATTTTAATGATGAACTTTAATTTGAATGTGTATAAAAATAATTAGTAATCTTTATACTAAGACTACGTAGTTAATTTTAAATACATTTGACTTGATTAGTAGTTAATTATTCATCCAAATTATTCACAGATGGATAAACATTTCGAAAAAAAAAACATACTCCGTAGATTTTATAGCTCTTGTTTTTTTCTTCAATTTAACTAAGTTTTGCATACAATGCTAAATTTCAGTTTGTTATCTGTGTAAATATATACATTCGAAATCGCAATGCATAAATTATTCATTATATTTTCATGCCAGCATTTTAAAGTAATCTCAGTGTTAGAATCTTTTGTTTTTATATTTCGACCAAAAATAAAAGATGAACATTGAAAATAGTCTTCTTTAGTGTGGAAAAAGAATCAATTTAATTTTGAAGAGGAAATAGAAAAAAAAAAATCATGAGCACCGGCGAGATCAAACAGGAATATATACGTGTAATCGGTCAACTGAGAATTTCTTTTTTGTGTCATTTTACTGAATCAACAACACGTCTACTATCTTGTTCTATCTGTTTTCCATGTTTTGAGTCGTCTTTGAGTAATGTGTGAAAATACATTAGACCACGAAAAGACGTCTTCTCTCATTGTTTTTCGTCCAATTGTGTTGATCGTCTTATAACACCATTGATTTATGACAATGAAGGCGACAGTCAGCTAGTCAATCTATCCATCATAAGAAATAAATGTACATTGACATTGACGTGCGACTACCGGTGTTCGCTCACAAATGAACACAGACACAATCAATTGAAAATGCTATTATTTAGAGAGTAAATATATGACTAGAGTCAAATGAAGGCAATGAATTAAATGAAACAAGTTTTTTTTCTTCTTATATAATGAAAAACAAGTGAAATGTATATGAATTTGAACGCGTTAAACTGGAATTGAGTCGGCTATGAATTAATGCTTAAATTGATCAACTGATCACACATTATGACATGATTAGCTGTAGTGAGTGAAAACGAGTGAATTTTATTTTAATTAAAAGAAAATAAAAAGATTATACGTCTATTCATTTTATTTTCTTTCTTTTTAAAAAAATGAATAGAATTTTGGAAATTATGATACATGCATGTAATTGTTGTGTCTTTTGTTTGATTCATTCTACTAAAAGGTTAATTCAGAAGTACAAGTTTTAAATCAAGACAAGTAATATTATATTTTGAATTCGTATTGAATTTATCTATTTATGCATTCAAAGAGAAATTTTACATAATCATGTTATGAGGTTTTATTAACATAAAAATTTTCGGAATGAAAACTAGATGTTAATTTTGTGACTACACTGAATTTTCTTGAGTATTCAAATTATAAATTATAAATTTGCATTATATTTCGAATGAATTTAGTTGAAAAGTGAGAGTTATTTATATTATCCTTATTCGCTGTCTACAACAACATCAATTTAGATATCCATGTAAACAAAATATAGTTAGCGAAATTGATAACTGAATTTCTTTAGACAATGTAAAATCTTCAAAATGTTTTGAACAGATCGAAGGACAAGAATAAATTTTTTTAAATGTCTTGTAGGTATTATTATTAATTTTTTTTTTCGGATGCTCGAATGTTTATTAGGTTCTATTCAATCATATAATTGCTATAATCTATTATCTACATTATGCTTCTAAAATGGTTCTTTAAATAGATAACTCATAAAGAACTTGATTATGATTTTTAACCTCATATAGAGATATAAAACGAAAAGAATTTTTTTATTAAAAACAAATAATCATATCAGATATTTTCGTTGTTGCTCACAACTTAATTTTTTGATTAAGTCATATATTTCGAAATGCAACTAATCAATAATCAAGTTATTTTTATAGATCTTTCCATAAACATCTAGTACTAAATTCAATAGTTAGTGGCATGATCTTCGAAGTTCGAAAGAAAAAAATCTCGAATAATTTGTACTATAATATATAATTGTAATAATTAGATAATATATAAATACACTTGAGGTTTTATCTTAGAAATTCATGACAATAGAGCAATGGAATAGGAAAGTTGTATGAAAAGTAATAAGATAATATAAGTTTTTGTTCAAAACATTAGAGAAAATTCTCAAGAAGTTTGTAGATGTTTCATTCGAATCATTTTGTAATGTATTTTGTGATCTAATAAAATGACAAAGGGCATTAAGTACACAAAAGAAAGTTGTATTTATAGAAGGATTGATAAGAAATAAATGAATGAAAATAGTTTGTGTGTAATGCACAACTTACAATAAAGAGGAAATGGAGAAAAAAAACATTACTTTTGTGTACATAAAGCATAAGAGTGGACGAAGAAAAGATGACAGATAAATTTTCTATGAATAAGAATGTCTACGTCAAAAAGATCAAATAATTACAGAATGAAAAATTATCTTATGAGATTTTCCTTTTCGATAATATTGAGTTCCATATTTCGAATGATTGTTATGTCAAAATTTGATTCAACATTTTTTTTCCTATTTGAAGATTTTTCTTTTTTAGTGATTGGTTTTTTTTTAATTCGAGATTTGGATAGCAATTCAAATTAGTAATATATTCTATTCTTATTCTATTGATGACGCACATTGACGTAGATATATGACGGGAAGGAAATATTAAAAACAAAATGATCAGTTTTATTTCTTTTGTCAGATCATTCTCTTCGCTCGAATGTCTTTTTGAGTATAAACAAATATAATTAATAAAATCAATGAAGGTAAGAAGAAACTTCGATTTTATACATGATTTATTCTCATAACATTGAAAATACCTTTGTAATCGCTCTTTTCTCATGAATTTCGATCACAAAAATTAGATATTAATTCTACCAAAATTTATTAAAGATGGTTATAAATAGATTTTTTGCATGTTTCCTTCAACTTTATGTCTAAAGATCATTATTTACTGTATTATAAATTCAAAAACTCAAGTCTTAAAAATTTTATCTCTTTCATAGATAACTTTTATTATTATTAACTAGCACATAGAAGTAATTTTTTGGGTGTATACAACTTATAACGAATCAAAAACATACACACTAAAATTGTTTCATTTATTATCAAGAACTTATATATGATCAAGAATGATTAGTTAGTAACATGCTACAAAAAAGAATGTTTTGGTTAACTTTGTATGTGTACGAGTAGTTTGAATTATTGTTAAAATGTCGATTGACATTTACAATTACGTATGAAAAAAATCTTATCTCATTGAAAAATAATATAATTTTTGGTTGATGAAAAAAAAGAAAAGAATAGTTCGTTGTTTCATAAATCAAATGAAGATCTAGTACAAACACAAATAGAATTCCTTCGTTTTATATCCAAGAGATTCAAGTACGTTAAGAATTATTATAAACAAGACAATTCTAAATAACTAATCTTCGAACTGCTTTGAGTGAACTTTGTTGACAGATTTGTATATTTCTTGGAGTGATTATTCGTTAACCGATTGAGGTCAAACGAAATAAATATCAACAAATATTAAATCCATTTGAAACCATGAAAGCATGAATTTTACAAAATTCAATTGATCGTAGACTCGACTCGACTCGTATCGAGTCTATGCTCAACCTCACATAGAAAAGATAACATGAAGTGACACCAATGGACTATGGACCTTAATTAAATGATGAGGCAAAATCTTGTTAGTAAAATTTACCTTTCTAACGATGAAGAAAAGCTTGAAATAATAGAACAATGCTATAAATATTGGTTAATAACACTAAATTATTGATAATTAATGCTTAACTTTAATATGATTTAGAATAACATAAAGAGTGATCTTTCTTGATTAGATATTTTTCTATGTTTAATTAGGATTTTATACAAAATATTAGCAAATGATAGCGCAAGCTTTCTCGCTTCTACAATTGAATCTGTTGTAATTTGACATGAAATTATCATATCGAAATGAATATATTTGACAATAACTACAACATTAACAGAAACTTCACTGTAATAAGAGTTTCGTCGAAATATGTAAGAAGATTTACTAATTTGAATGAACTTTTTTCAATGCTGATGTGCTGAATTGATACATATTATTAATTAAAATTATATAGCGAAGATAATGTATTAAGAAAGAACAGATATATTACTTATAAATCACAATCGTAAAAAGAATTAATTTTCATTCGTCAAAAACATTGACAAGGAAATCTTTTTAAATGTAACTCATTTATTACCAATCTATTGGAATAAGAAGAGTAGATTGAAATTTGTTATCAAGACGTTACATTATTGAATTTCATTCAGGTTTATATAGTAAAAATTTCTTTGTTTTTTTTTTCAGTATTGGTTCATAATCCGTAGAAATATGCCAGATATTGTCTGCTTATTAAAAAAAAACTTTTTTTTAACTAAAATTTTCAAGTTATAATTTTCTAAGAAAAAGTTGTTCAAAGACAAAAGATTGCTGCTTATTTGTTTTGTGTTTAATTAATCTTTGCTAGAAGTATAATAATTCGGTACTAATGTCGCTCTAAGAAACTGGTCTAATTAAATGGCTGGCATTACAAACTGATCATTTAGAATAGATCTTTTCATAAAGACTGAACGATTTGAATAGTTCTCTAATAAAAACTGATCGATACAAATTTTATGAGGTAGCTGTAGCTTTTTACTGGATATTTCCGACTGATATTTGCAACTTTTTGTAAAGATATCGTAGTGATAGCTGGAACTTTTCAAGAGATTGCTTTAGTGTGTCACCTGAAACTTTGTGAGAATACTTGGTATCAAGAGAGAATGTGTAGGCCATAAGACCATAAGAGATTTGGGAAATTTTCAATAAGCTTTACGGGACGTTATAAAGTTGTAAAAATTTCAAAAGATTTTTGTTTTTTGAAATATCACAAGACATAATGAGATTTCGAAAAGCTCCATAAGATACTGGAATACTGCAAGAAGTTATATAAGACTTTGTTTAGACTTCATAAAATTTCCACAGCCACACAAGTCTGCAGTTTCTTCCTTGCCTGAGATGCCACATGTAACATTTTCAACTCTATGGAACTCCATTGAGAATGATCATTTCGAAAAAGAGAGCTGTTCGATTAGAGCAATTTCTTTCAAAAAAATCCGTTTCCATATTTCATTAGCTTATTTGATCTGAACTTCTTAGCTGGAACTTTTATAAATCTATTCTTGATCAGCTTTTATTAGAAACATCTTTTTTTTTTATTTTATCTTCATTTGTTAGTATAATACAAGTTTGATAATAATGTTAAAGCTGTAGGCAATAAGATCAGTGTATTTATCTATGGATAAATCAACGTTATTTTGACAAAGACTGATACGAGATAAGTTTGGTGCAAAAAAAAAACATTCTCTTGACTAGTTTTTAATGTTTAAGACAAGTAATTTCACTATTCAAATTAATTGATATTAGTTACTAGTCAAATAAACAAGAACAAGAATTTAAATAAGTTTGAACTTCAAATTCAAAAAGGACATACGTACATAAGAAATAGAAGAAACAAAAAATCTAATATAATTATGCTTTACTAAGATAAATGTATGTAATGTATCTATCAAAGACTTTCTGTTGGTCATAATTATTTATAAATAATTATTGCAAGCTATTTCGAATATTATATTTATAAATGCTTGTAGCTAACTAATTCATTGATGTAATGAAATATTTCTAAATTCAAAAACTGACTTAGTTTTTGAAAAATCTATATTGAAAGAAATACTTTAAAAATCATATCTTGATCCGAACTTTACACGACTTATATAATGATGCATTTGTTTTATTCATGTCACGCACAAAGATAATATTTTGCATAAAATCATTTGTTCTTGACTTTAGAACACATTTTTTTAATGTCAAATTAAAGAATTTTATCTTATTGTTTCTATTCAAAGGAATAATCTTATTCTACTAAGCAATAGATTTCCTATATCCTATTCTTTCAAACAAAAAACAAAAGATCAATGGAACTAATGGAATAGACTGTTGCACTGAGCCATGACTTGCTAGAATTTCATTGTATCCTACAAAAAAAAATAAATAAATTTATAGATATACACAAGTGCATATCATATAGTAGTTTTTATTTAACTATTCATTAGAAAGTCTTAGATTTATTTTATCAATATATATCTTTTCTACTATATAAAGTAACTAAGCAAGAGACTAATAGAAATCAAATAACAGTAATCATAAAGTCTTTTATCTACATTGAGCAATCGATATTGGATATGATCTGATTTTTATTATGCAATTCAATTCTCTATACTGCACTAGTGAAACGTGAGACAGAACTGTATAGACGATAAGACAGAGACATATGTTGTACCGTCTCATCAATAATTTATTATTGATATATTTAATTCGGATGATTGAAAAATGCAATTAAATTACAAATAACATCTAAATTGATTTTCATTTTATGACATTAAAAAATTCATGATGCAAATGTTTAGTGCTTGTTTTTCATTTGTATTTTTCAATATGGCAACAAAAAAAAACAAAACAATAAATCGTGTACTTAGTACATGTGCAATACTTTTTAAATAGTTTATAGTGGTGTACATTGATATGAATCTTCATTTTCTTCATCACCATCAATACTATCACTTTCAGTGCTATTTGTATGATAATTAGAATGTTTATTATTAAATGATGTTTGTTTAATTATTGGTTGTATTGTTGGTGTTAATGATGTAATTTGTAGACGTTTTTGAATAGTTGGATCATTAAAATAAACTCGTACATCTTTTCTTGGTGTTCCACTAGATCCAGTTGTTTTACCTTTTTGTTGTTGTTGTTGTTGTTGTTCTTGTTTTAAATGAATTGATGTTGTATTAAATTTTGATGATGGTGGAGTACGAGTACGTGAACGAATTGATGAAACTGATTCTTGTGATGTAAATATTGTTTGTGGTATATGTTTAATAAGTGATGAAACAAGTGATGATGATGAATCACGACGTTGATGATATTGTTGAAGTTGTTGACCATGTAGAGGTGTAGCTTGAACAAATGTTGGTGTACCTTGTGATGAATGTACAATCGTTTTTATTTGTGAACGAAATGAAGATAGATGTGAATCACACCAACGTAATTGTGCTTGATAACGTTGAAAAAGTGCATCTTCAGGTTCAAATACATAAAGATCCATTGGATGGATTGTATCAAGTTCAAGAAAAGCATAATTTTTCATATCAAATGCAATAATACGTGTATGTTGTTCAATAAGACGATGAAATGTTAATCGACGAAATGGATATCCAACATTTGTTGGTACATTTTCTTCTAATGTTCGACTTATAACAAGTTCTGTTATAAGTGGATATTGATGAGACAATTTACTTAATAAGTCAACTGAATATAAACCTTGAATTTGATTTGAAGATGATGACGATGATGATGATGATGATGATGCTGATGAAAATGGGGATGAATGAGGTATAAGTGATGCTCGACGGTGAGAATTATTTGATGGTAATTCTGTATGTATAGGAACAAATACACCAATTGAATCAGATTTTAAACAAAAAGATTCATCATGTTGAATTGATTTAACTTTAAGATAATCACTTGGTGGTATTTGATTTTTCAATGTACGTGATTGTTGATGTTGAAGTAAAAAATGTTTATTAAGTGAATGTGGAAGATTAGCAAAAAGTGTACGTAAACGATTTGATGATGATGATGATGATGATGACATTGATGGTGATGGAGATCTAGATATTATTGATGTACGACACGGTTCAAGAATAGTACCAGGACGTATACGACGTAAAGCTGAATTACTATATGCCATACATGGTTGTAAAACAGTAAAATATGAAAATCCTGATGATGAAGACGGATGAGATTTTAGATGAGATCGTAAAGCACGTACTGATTCAAGAATATTATATCGAGTAATACCTTTTTCGACTGGAGCAAAAAGACCTATATTAACATAAAGAAATAATAAATAGGATACAAGACAAAACTAATAAAATATCGTTTTTTTTTTATATGAGATTTATGATATGAACTTTTATATTTGATTATTATTTATTTTCTTTTTTTTTTATTTCATCATCTTGTCTTGAAACTAGTTCATCTTGTACCTATGATTTAATCCTTTTTTTTTTTGTTTTGAATATTTATTAGAGATTACATTGTTTCATGTACCACATAACTTTTCTATTGATTATCTCATACTTTACGCATATTTTTCTGACAGAGACTTACATATCTGTAAAAAATAAAAACAAAGACATCAAAATATGATTATGCTTAGTAAAATATCTTGAATCAATAATGATTCATCGATCGAATGATTAAAAAAATATGTCTAGATTGATCGAAATGTATGACTAAGAATCATCTTTCCATTTTTCTTTTTCTTTGTCTATTAACTAAGTATCAAATTATTCTGAATTCATGTAAAAGAAAAAAAAGTGTCAAGTTTAAGAAACACATGCAGCCAACAAACGTGCAAACATGAAAGAAAAAATCTAGATTTTTTGAATTGTAATAAGAAATTGTATCTGATGTTTTTCTTTTTCTTTTTTCTTTCTTAAAGACTTACCATCAAATGACATTGGAATAGAAAAACGTTCAGTTTCATTTGAAACAAGTAAATATGGATCATTTGTTTGACAAAGTAATAGACAATAATTATCAGTTGATTCATTGATATCATCATTCATAAGTCGAACAAGACATGGTAGACGATGTTGATCAATAATTGCTTGTAATGTAAGCAATTCACAACCATGATTATTATGGATACCTTCATTTTCAAAATAATCACTGTTAAAACGTGGCGTTACCGCCCACTTCAACATTACTTTCAGTTGAATATGTGCTCTATTGAATGAAGAAGTGAACTTAGAGTAGACGATAGAAGAGATAAAAAAAAATGTTAGTGGTACTGTAAGTGATCCGAGTCCGAAGTGCTGTCGATGAAAAATTGAAAAAGATTAAAGACATAAAGAAAGGGAGAGAGAGAGAGAGAGACTGCGCACGAAGAAGAAAGCAAGCAATGGATTCCACTCTTTTCTCCTATTTTACTCTATGGAGAATGTGTACTATATAATACACTGTACGTTTGTTGCTTTACTCTCTCTCTCTCTCTCCCTCTCTTTTTTTGCGTTCGTATTATTACTTGCTCTTTGCTTTTTCTCTCGTTTGTTACGACAAAGAGAAATTATACCACTCTCAAATGTGTTACCGGCAACCTTCATTTTTTTTTTTTGGTTATTCCATTATATTTCAAGTGTTTCATCAATTGTTTGAAAACATACATTTTTTTATACAATTGAAGAAGGCACTCTCATTGTTGTTTTCTTTACCAAAACTTTTTTTTTTTCGTCTAGCATTACTAATCGACTTTTCTTCAAATAACTTCAACAAAACTATTCAGTTTTTTTTTTGTTCTCCTCCTTTAAAGGTTCGTTTATTTATCGTTCACCGATACTAAATGTCTAATGATGTATCCTCAGCTGTGACACTGTACATTAATGGCTATTGTCTGTGTAGAACACAAGACCTTGTATATAAGTCGTAGAAAAATTACTATAGAGTGAATAGAAGAACAGCAGTCATCTGTGAACTATTATTACGCATACCGTAATATAGCAAAGCTTCACTTTTTTTTTTTTTTGTTCTAACAATAACAATAACCATCGCCAATGTCCAAGGACATGTATCAAAGATTACAGAATCACTAATAAAGAAGTCATAAATGCAATTCTTTTATGCTTCAAGCAACCTATTGTACTAGTATGTGTGTATGTATATGTATTTAAATGAACCGAGAACAAAAATTTGTTGTTACATATGTCAATAGTATGGACTAATAATAATATCATGTAATAAATGCATTGATTAGCATAATAGGACTACTTAAATATGCTTTACTTTGCTGACTAATTGGAAAAATATTATTTTTTTTTTCGGTGACATGAATAAGAGGACACCTTGAAATCTATATATCAAATTTGTTAATTAGCATTTACATTAATTGCTCTTATTTGTGATATGCCCTTGTTTCAAACAACAATACATTAATTGATCGTTTTTATCGTATATTTTTGCAAAGAGTAAAAGATTGACATATGATTTTGAGATAAAAAGAATAAAGATATTTTTGATTATAAACTTTCTGCTGACAATTAACGTTTGAGATCGTTTGTTGACACTATTATTAACTATAATGACTTGTTCAATAATTTGACTAGTCTAAGTATATGTCACAATGTAAATATACTATTTTGAATGATCTTTACATTTAATTTCATACATAGTCATTAGTTGATCATCATCATCATTGATATACAATTTTTTTATAGGTACAATCGTTGAAAATCTGTTGCTTCTCATTACTAATAAGAAATCCTAAGTTACATATATCAAAAAACAATAATTGATATTTTGTTTCAATGAAACACATCTTGTTACAAGGATAATAACAATAATAATAAAAGATATACTAAATTTTCAAGAACTATTTATTTTACAACTCAATATATACCTATATTTTTTTGAAGAAATCAATGTCTGATTAATCATATCAATATTTTGATTTCTTTTATCTGAACTTATTTTATTGTCTTTTCGACATAATAAAACTCTAACTATCATCTCTTTCTCATTCTGTATTACTAGTACTGTCGGTTCGATGGTGTAGCGGTTATCACGTCTGCTTTACACGCAGAAGGTCGCGAGTTCAAACCTCGCTCGAACCTCTCTTTTTTTTCCTAATCTCTACAAAATGTCTTGATTGTCTTTTTTCTATGAATAGAACAAACGTAAGATGGCGCTAATGTATAAATGAATTTGTATTACATTTATAATAGCAAACATAAATCTTTTTTTTTTTGTAAATTTAATATAAGTCCTCAATTATTTTTTATACAATTAATACCTACGCTTAAATGATTATTAGATTTGATAAAGAAAGTTACTAGAAAGAAGTGAAAGGAAGAAGATACAGGTGATTATCATCTCAAATTATAGCAAAAAAAGATATCAATTTTTCACAAGCTTATCAATCAATGATAGTTAGAACAAACTTTCTCATCTTTTTTTCTTTTTTTTCTTATCGCACTGACAGGAAATCAAAAGTAATAATCAAGGTTTTCAAAGTTTTGCTGTTGATTAACATATATTCAGTCATTTTTTTGAATAAATTATATTCATGCGTGTTAATTTTAACCTACCTATTTATTTGTATTTCCTATTTATAAAATTATGTGCATGCGTGCAAAAGCATTAATTCATTGAGTAAAGATGAATGTCAATCACAAACCAAAAAATAAAACTTACTTCATGCTGTTTTTTTTTCCATATAATTTAACTAAATACATTTATTCAGTTACTTTCTCTCTCTCTCTCTCTCTATATATATATGTAGTTGTGATGGAAATAAAATTTATTTCTTCCTTTTAGATACCACACATACTCTGATTTTCAGATGAATTCTTCAATAATAATTAACATGATTACTTTAGCGACACTGATTACAATGCTTATAATTCCTATAAAATCAATGTCAATGCGTGACAAACGATGGACATTTAATAGTTGGCGATTGCATGGTCGTCGATATACATCTCATGCACCAGTATTAACTCCTACAATTGGTTTGATTCTTTTTAAAATAAAAAGAATATATATGTATATATAAATATATTTAAATTTAGAACCTTATCCTCCTACAATAGCTACTGATGTCAATCCTCAAGATCAACTTCTTAATGGTGACAATGATGAAGATGACAATATATATAATTCACTTATATGCCGATTACAATTGTTTCAAAAGTTAGATCGTAAACAAAAAGTAGAAGACAATGATAATATTGAGTTTTGAAAAACTTTGATCTATATTTTGGGTTAATGTAATAAAAAAAAAATAATGGTATATCAAATGAAAAGAAAAAAAGATAAAGAATATATTTTTTTTCTTTTTAAAGCAAAATTTCTTGTTCGTATTTTTCTTTCTTCTAATAGCTGTTGATCATTAGTATTGTTTTTGTAATCTATTGATATTGACATTTACCCTGAATTTGTGGTGTAATAAAATCCGCATCGTAATAATGATTCCATTCAGTAATTTTTAACTAAGACAAAAAAGAGAAAAAAAAATGATGTGATGATTAATAAGAAAATCGTAAAATTCACTCTTAATATTACTTACATTTGTATCAAATTTGATCACAATAATACCTCGTAAATTAACTTGACAACCACCTTTATTTACTGCTCTTATTGTAGCTTCAAAAGCAACCTTGCAAAAAAATAAGAAAAATCAGATTTTAAATTAACTCTATATCAACAAGAGATAAGCATACTTCATTATTGCCTGACCATAATTCCATAGGATACCATCCATTTCCTTGAGGACCAAGATTTTGATTCCATGAATTGCAATGTTTTAGAATAGCATCATAACCAACAAGAGGCGTTGATCCAACAGGTGAACGAACAATACCATTAGTTGCAAAGTATGATGTCCATAAAGTGCAATTTGATTTAACGCCACTTCGAGCTTCTACCAATTCGTAGACACTATTCAAATGAATCATATAAAAAAGAATCCTTAGATAAAGTTTGTACTAACGTGCTCCGAAGATCAGCATTGACATATGTCAAAAGAATAAACGAGAGAACATACGATGATAGAATAAATTTTGAGAACATTGGTTTTTTTTTTCTAGTCACTAAAGTCTCTTTCGAAATATAAATGTTTCAACAACGACTGATATCTTTCGTTGCGGTCTTTGTCAATTATATAAAACGCCTATCTTTTATTTTTTATCAGGATGAAAGTAAAATGCAAAGAAATGATGATGAGAAAAAAAACCTGTAAACATGTTATGCAAGTCAGATAACACAAAAAGAAATCATTCCAGCAGTCTGATGTTTTTTTTGTTGTTTGTCATGTATATTAATATCATTGATCAGTGAATAAAATATTTAATACCTTTCAAAAAGTGTCGAATATGAAATTTCTCTTCAAAAGAAGAAAAGATTTAGTTTATCTTTGTATAAAATTTTTCATATTATTATTTTATCATAAAGAATAGTTGCGCACTTTTCTTGACAAAAATTTATGTATAAATGATATCATTTAGATTTCTCATAGTTCCATTTATATTATTTATCGTTACATTTATACTAATTTTATTAATTTCCTGCATTTGGATGATCTTATTTTATATGCAACCAAATCGAATACCTGTAAAATATAAATCATTTTATCAACATAAAAGCAATAAACAAATGAATTCAAAAAATTTTCTTGACAATGATATTGTTCTTAATCAATTACCTAAATTTATTCACTCGAAAGAATCTAAACAAACGACAAGAATACAATTACCAACAAACTCCATGCTTTAAAAAACATGAAATACTCGTGATTCAAATTAAATTAATTCTCTACATGGTCTCTTTGTTCAAGTGTGATCAATCGTTCAGATTAAATCGAACAAGTACAGCAGCATTATAAATACACATTTGATGTAAGGCACGTATTGATTCAACTATATGTAAATCTTAGGTAAAACTTTTTGAAGTGTCGTAAAAAAAAACAGAAAATTTCACAGGGTTTTTCTTGTCTACAAATATGACGTCTTGAGATTAGATGAATCTCATAAATCTGTACAAGCAGTTATAGTTCAATGCATTGATGTTCCCAAATATTCGTTGAATATCATCCCAATAGTGATAGGTTTTCAATCGCAATGAATATCTCTGCATTGTATGAATAGTATTCATGCTTTTCCTAATTTTCGATAATTTAATTTATTCGTTTTTGTTGACAAGACAAAAGAATTGAAGCAACTAAGAAAGAAATGTTCCATTATGATGTTTAGAGGCTAAAAAGTAACAAATTTGTGTGTTTATGGCAAATTGGAGAATTTAGAACAGGATTTTTCAAAACTTACCCGTAGTATAAATAAAAAGTTTTATGATAATACGTATTAAGACTTCGACCAGGATGGTTCGAGCGAAAAATCATCCTAGGTATTATCCAAAAACAATTTGTCTATCTATCCAATGAGACTCCGTGAAACATTTAACTTAATAAAACGCTTTTGTAGTCTTGAATTAATCTACACAAGTCTCGTAGTGAATCACATTAGTTTCTCTGTCTCTTCTTCCTCCCAAATTAGTTTCTTTGATATTTCCAATGAATTCCATTGGAAATTCAGCGAAATCCGCTTAGATCTAACAGCACCTATTGAAGTTCAATCAGTTCTTGAATCCGTGTTTTGTCTTTGCTGATTTAGATTCTACTTCACGAAGCACTAGAAAATGATAACGCCATCCTTTCATAGTCTAGTATAGGAAAGAGTGGAATCAATGACAAGTGAAAGGTGAAACAATAACAAGCGGTGATCATTAGAATTTTTCTTCAGATCATTTTTCATTAATGAATCTTTCGTATCTAATCAATTCTATTTGATTTCTCAAATTTCTATGAACCAAATAAAGATTCTAACTTATTCTGATGAAATCCATACATTGGTTTGCTTTATAACAAAAGTGACAAAAAAAGAGTTCAACTAAATTAGATCATATAAAAATCAGTTTTAGTTTTCAATGTTTGAATTCTTGGAAAAGATTAAAAACGTTGTATGAAAAAATGCATCAAAAAAGTAATCCATTGGATTGTTTCTATGAAAAAATAAAATCAATAAGAAGAAAATGAAAAATTTTTTTTTATGCATCATTCTTATAAAAAATTTTAAAATTTTAATTTTATCCGAAAAGAAACGATGTTATTTTTTCGAGAAAACAGAATGAGTCGTATGGAACGAGCTATTGATCTATTTTGTTTCATTCGGAGTTTTGATAAGTATAATATGAAGACAAAGACCGTCGTGATTTAATTTATTTGATAAGGAACTCGAATCAAATTACTTTATCGGATGAACTTCTAGAATGTCCAACATTTAACAGTTAATCATTTTGTTTTTCAATATTTCTCAAAAAATTCTCCTTTCAAATACAAAAGTGAAACAACTTTCATTCATTCGGAAATATTCAATAATATATTGAAGAAATATCGATTTTCTTTATTTTCTCATAAGTTATATATTTCAATCAAATAAACAAGATGAAACATAAAGTCATACATATGAAGATGCGATAAAATAGTTTTTTGTGACAGTAAAATCAAAGAAAGTTGAAAGAAAAATAAACAACTAAACAAGACAAAACAACAACATTCAGAATAAAAAGATAACAGTAGTTTAAATAAGAGATTCTTCACACATAAACATGAGAAAAAATAAACTAACTTTCAGATCGAAGATTTAATCAGGAAGTTTCTATTGAAGTAATATATTTTTTCTCATGTTTGTTTTATGAAATACACAAAATCTTTTTTTTTTTGTTTGTTTTTGATTTATATGAAATGAAAAATAACAGATATAAAGACAAAAACAAAAACAGAACTATAATAATCAGAAAAGAAGAGAAAAAAAAAGTCATTTCGATGGTATAAATTTTGATTTTTTTTTTCATTGTTTTAACTAATTGCACATCAGACATGTCTTTTGTTGTTTTTTTAAATAAATGAAGACAAAGAAAAATTCACTAATAATTTATAAATACTTTCGCGAGAGATGATCTTGTTGTTTTCTAACAATAAACAAACAACAAATATATTATAAAAAAAAGTTTTTATCAATTTACCTGTATGTAAAATATCCAATAAATATAATAATTTGTAAAGCGATTATAGCAAAGAATGTATATGGTCCTAAGCATGAAGAATCGCCTAAATGAGCAACATTTGGACATTGAACTTGATTTGACTAAAACAAATCAAATTTTTATCTTTCGAAGAACAGAAAAAAATAAATTCATTCTATAATACTGATTTCTGTAAAAGTGTATTTGTTTCAGATTTAATTTGTCGAATTGTATCTCGAAGTTCATTTAATGTTTTTGAATCTACATTCGAATTAACTGCTTGATTTCCTGTATTAACTGGTCGTTGATTATTGAGATTCGTTTGAAGATAATTAACTTTTTGTTGAAGATCAGTTAATACTTGTCTATTTATAATCAATCAACAGATTTAATTCAAGAAAAAACTAAACTTCTTTTTCATTTTTTGTATAACTTACCCAAAACTTTGAACAGTTCGTGTCATATCAGTATTTGCATTAATAACACGATTTATATCTTGAACTCGAGCTACATCAGCTGGTACATTTGAACCAATACTAGGTGTACCCTAGAAAATAAATTTATAGAAATAATAACATATTAATATGTTTTACTTGAGCTTGTCCACCACCAACTGATGCAAATCGTTCAACACGTCCCAAAAGTTCAGCCATTTTTCTATCAATACTTGTTAATCCTAGACGAATTTGATCTTGACCTTCTAAGATAATACGAAATTCACGATCATATTCTGTTTCATACTAAAATAAAAGAAAATAATTATTTTCATAAATCTATCTATTTAAATACAAACTATTTGTTGTTCATTAAGTGGTGTTGTTGCATCTGGATGATCTTTTCGATAACTAAATAAATAAAAAAAAAAAATTGATAAAGTCATTCGAAAAAATAAAGTAAATACAAACTCGGCTTTTTGTTGTTGAAGTTCTTGTTCATATTTTTCATATTCCTCTTTATATTTTCTAGCTTGTTCATCAGTTGTTACTTGATTTTGTGCTAAGATTTGTCTATCAGAATATGTATGTGTTAAAAATTCCAAAACATCATGATCATCAGCAAGACCTCCTGTTGCAGCTGTTACACCAAGATAACCAACTTTAGGTAATTGTATACGATCAATATGTGTACACAATTCAAATGCATTATCATCTTGTGAAATTCCATTATTAATATAAATCTTTATAAAAGAGAAACTCATGATAAAAAAAAACAAAAACAAAAAGAATCATTGTATTTCTTACTGTTAATCCTTGATTAATATATTCAATTTTAAGTTGAATAGGTAATGGTTTATTTCGAAAATCTCTTATACAACTGCCTTGAATTTGACTACTACCATCATGTTGATGATCATAAAATTTTGTTCCATCATTAAGCATTACAACAATTATTGGATTATTTTGCTAAGAATAAAAAAAAAGAAAAATTTAATTTAATTTATTTGATTTATCAAATAGAATTTCTTTTTTTTCCTCTCATGATTTTTGTATCGGAGTCATGAATCAGCCAAGTGATCATAGTCATCATGCTGGGATTAACACTCCGATATTATTATTGCCATTATTGATTAAGAGACACATATCATTGTCTGTTGTCAGACTAAGGCCTCTGCCCAATAATGGCAATACTTTTATATAGATTCGAACAAGTGATCTTTTAATTCAACAACGAATAAAGCAATACAACCATATTAGTTTTGTACAACGTTTAATAAAAAAAGAAACACAAACATATATATATACTAAGATGTCGTGAAAATAAGTTAAACATTCGTCTCGTTATGAATTTTATTTACTGATTAGCTTTTTTTTTGTCAAATTAAATACTATTAAAAACACGAATAGATGAAAGTATTATTACAAAACGAATAACGTGAATATGTGAAAGACAATAAGAAGTATTCTTATAATTAGTAACTTACTAGTTGAGTAGTCTAAAAATATAAGTGAGAATAATGAATGTTTTTGCTTTTGGTACTTAGTGGAATGATTTAACTTTTGTAGAGTAAAAAAACAAATATATTTTATTAATATAAAACTTACCAATGCATCATTGTCAAATGAATCAAGAAAAATGCCTAATCCTTTCCATTGATCATTGGAACCAAAAACACTACCTTCCACACCTGGATTTTCCGTAAACCAAATAGCCTAATCAAATTAAAAAAAACTGAATTATAATGTGTTTCTCTTTATAAAATTTAAGATTAAATATGCTAAAACCCTTAGTATTTAAAGAATTAGTCGATCCACAGATTTTACTCTTTGAATTTTTTAATTGATCTTTCTGCAAAAATTTAAAATAATATTCCTGATTACAAGATTTGAGATATGAAAAAAAATTTTCTAAACCACAATTGTGGATAAAGTGACTATTCAATATAAAGTTTGTTGATCTTCTAATTCTGTATTTCTCGTTTTCCATCTCTCTATTTAACTTAAGAATACTGTATATATTTACTACCAGAGATATTGACGGATCACGAATTTCTCGGGTCAGATTATATTTTTACGTGAATCCGCGGGTTCAAGTCGTTTATGAATTTTGCTTTTCATCTTTAATTTTTTCTTTCTCCATAGATTTACCCATGCATTTATTTCATTTCAAACTTCCACCAATGATCGGTTGTGTCTCTCCTACTAATTCTTACTTTAGCATCAAGATTCTCTCTATCAGTTGTATTGACTATATCTTGATTCTAGTCGTTCACCTAATTGTTTTGAAGCATACTCATATATGAACGCGCTTCTCTTTCGAGACTTGTTTACACAAAATACTAAGTTCGATCGTTTTTTTTGCATCTTCACATTTTTCCTGTTCGCTTCATCTTTTTTTAATAGTTTTCTCGTTCGTTTTGTCTTTTTCGAGCAGAGTGATGCAACAAAAGAATCTATCTTTTCGTACGTGTATTAGTTTTTAATATAGTTTGTAGTCAATGCCTCGTTCAAACTTTTCTAACAAGTTCAGTTACTGTCGAAACGCAGTTTCCTCACGTTGTCCTTGTTTATTGTGCTCGCAAATCGAGTACAAAACCAAACTTATCGAAAGACTTGTAATTAGTTTGACCACTTTACAAAACAGGAATGAATGATATATAGTCTATCTAATTCTCAATTTTTTTACAATGTGAACATGAGCATATGCTGTTACTTTCACTGAACTCTTCATCTCCGTGAGCTGAACTTCAAATTTTGTAATACTTATGCATGTATTCAGAAATAAAAGCTAATATTTTAATGGTCAAAATATTTGTATTAATAAAACGAATGTATCGATTTGCTAAACTTGTGAATTTTTTATAAATACTATCACAATTAAATTTGCATTAAGTGCCGGACAGCCCGTGACGGGCTCAAGGATCGTCAACCCGTGGAGTAGCTCGCGGGTTGGGTAAAAAAAAATCACTCACTAACATCTCTGTTTACTACTTCATTTACATAAACAGAAATGATATTCATAGAAAAGTAATTATTTATTCTCTTACCATTCCATCAGCACCAAGCCGACCACGTCCTGTTACGCGTAATTTTACATCAAGAAGCCAACTATCGGCTGATAATGTATTTTTACTCCAAACCCAACCTAAAAAAAAAGAAGAAATAAATCATTCCTTCTTATTCATAAACCAGAATCTTCAAACCTTTTTGACTACGAATCGATGGTGTAATACGGATTTGTTCATCACTGGCAATAGCACCTTAATAAAAAACAAAAAAAAAAAAGAAAATTATTTAATTATATAATATCTCAATTAATAAAACTTGCTTCCACCAAATGTCCAAAATGGTATACTTCCATCTTTAAATGCAAGATTAGGACCTTTAAATGATAGTTTATATTCAAATCTTTTTACTAATTGTGGATTTGTTATAGATGGATCAGTATAAGAAAAAACATATATAATTGAACAATATATTGTTAAAATAAATAGATGAAAATTCATTTCAAAAATCTATCGATCTGACGTTAAAAATGATTGAATATGAATATAATGTAACTATGATAAAAATCTAAACATACAAAAACAAGAACAATCTCAATAAGCGATCTCATTCATACACGTGTGCATGTACATTTCCTTTCATCCAAATAGCAATAAATATTTGACCTATCATAAATTTTGATTTTATCAATTATATAAAATCATTTTTTTAAAACAAAGTCACATTATTTTTCATAAATAACACATTATTAATTCTTATTTAAAATAATAAATCTTTTAAAATAATATAAATTAATATTACTCTTCATTGGATGAAATTTTTATCCAATGAAATATATTATTGGAAATTTTACTTGAATAAAGAAATGTCTTGTCATAATAATAGTAAAATTTCTTTTCTATTTTTTGCTTCTATTTCATATTTATAAATGAGTTCAACAGTTTCTTCTATATTTAGTGCTAGTAATCTATCAAATCATTATAAATTTAATGATGATATTAATCTTTATGAATTATTTTCATCATCATTATCAAATAATACACCAATATTAACATCAGCATTTAATAGTTGTTATCAAAAAGCACTTCTTTCATTAAATGAACATTTTGACGATATAGATACACAAACATTATTATCTTTAAAAAAAAATTTATCATCATATAATGTAAATGAAAATGATTTTGATGAAACTATTTTTCCAAATCGTTCATTAACACCAGCATTAACAACAATATGTCAATGGCGTCATGAACAATTTTTAAATGTAAAATTTCTTCGATTATTTATACCAATTGTTATTGAAAATATGTATTCAATAGTTTTACATTGGATTGAACTTGAATTAAAAAATGAAGAAGAACGTGCAAGTAAAAATGAACAAAATAAAAATGATTTAAAAAATAAATTATATGAATTAAAATTTATGGAAAAATCAATTAATATTGAAAAATTATATGAATTAAGTGGAAATTCAAAAGATATTTTAATTGAACAAGTTGATTGGAAATTAATTGGAACAAAAATGAGAAGTGCAGGTAGTTTTAAATATTTTGATGAATCTTCATTAAAACGTATATGGAAACATCGTGGTCAATATGAATTAAATAATTCATGGTCTAATAAAGAAGATGAAATTTTAAATCAATTAGTTGAACAATTGGGTTATGGAAAATGGTTAGAAATTTCACAACATGAAATATTTCAAGTAAAAAGATATTTACAAAAAGAAAAAAAAAATAATTATCAAAAATATATAACGAATTATTTTATTATTTCAGAAAAATAAAAAATCAGCATATATGTGTGCACAACGATATATGTCAAAAAATAATAAACTATATTCAAAAAGGTAAAGAATAAAATAAAAGTCTTAATCAATCTTAAAGTTAGATGAATTTTTTTCGAAGATTTGAGACTTACTGTTTTGTAACTATGTTATTTCATAATAATTTTAATAGGATATAAATTATTAAAGCAAATATATACAGGATGTTTAGAAAATCCGAACGCAAAAAACAAGACGTGAATAGCTCATCAGCAATTCAAAAGATTTATATATTTTTTTTGTTACAATTTGATCACATATTCATTAAAATTTTCAAATAGAATGTCTGTATCTATAGAAATCAGAATTAAAATAATGGGTGAACTAGAATAAATGATCGCGTTTTGTATTTTATTTTTTCATCATCTAATACGTTTTATTAAAAAGTAATATATACCAAAATATGCAGCGTGAAAAGTTTATTTTATGAAAGGGCGCTCTTAGTTTTCAAAACAGGATCATTTGTTGGTACATGACGAGTTCCTTTTCTTATTTCATCAATTAATGAATCATAGTTTTTAGCTTTATTCCATTGACTATGTCTCATAATTGTTTAGCTATTTGAACCGATGTTATGCTATCATCAAGCATTCGTATAACTACTTTTCGTAGGTCTTCAGATTTAATTTTTTTTTAATTAACTAACACATTTATGCAGACGTGACTTGTTATTTCGGATCGGATCACAAAAACATAGTTCATATGGAGCCGGGTTACGAAAAAATTTTTCAACTTCAGGATGGATGTGAAGTCTGAACATTTTGCAGATTAAAAAGGCAATCGAAATATGTTTTTCATTTAAAAGTTTTATAAGAGAGCATAGAAAAGTTTAGTAGAAGAAAAAGTTATGTATTGCACGATCTTTTCTTCTACTCCACCGACTTTTCTTTATTGGCTTTGGACAACGATGCATAACGAGTACATTGTATGTTCCATGGTCTCATATAGGTTGCAGGTTGTATACATAAGAAAAGAAAGACAAATCAGAAAACATTTTATCACATAACTGTATTGTCCCAATTCCAGAACATCTGCGGAATGTCAGAGACATGTCCTTTTTCTCCAACTGCGATATGAAAGGAAAAAAAAATGATTGAGAAATTGATTTTCTCGACAGATAAAGGAGAGTGGTCGATACTAGATTTCGGCTCGGATCGGATTACAAGAATTTGACCCATGCCGGACACTGTTGTAGATTGTAGAGCTTTGTCATGCTGCATCGTGTAGTATATTTTGTGTTTTAACAAAACGTATTATATAATGAAAAAATAAAATACAAAATCTGATCATTTATTCTTGTCCACCTGTTAGTTTTATTGATGATCCAATTCGAGTCTGGTACGATTGTAAAATGAAAGGTGCAAGTCAAATTCCGCAAAAACACTCCAACTGATCCACATTTCAGCGATTTTGTGAAACTGGTACTGTCAAAAATAATCGGTCTATTGCACAAGCTTACTCATTATCACAAACAACACCATACCGGCTTAGGATGGAACATTTCTTATTAAAGCGATACAAGATACAATTTGTTCAACAATTCTCCGGTGTAGAGTTACATAGACCGAACACTGGATTCTAACTCATTTCTACAAGCATAATTTTTTCTTCAGTAATTACTCTATGTTCATCGATTTTCGATAGTATTGATTGCAAAAAAATGACTGGAATTTGTTGCAGTTGCAACGTTTAGTTGACGTGTTTTTTCCATAGTCAATTTGTAGTTATCGTTTTACACTATTGGCTTATACGATTTTGACCATGAGTAAAATTATTTTATATAGTGACTTCTTTGTATGCAGACATTTTACCTGAAAACTTTTAATGAATATGTAATCAAACTATAAAAAGAAAAGTGTTTAAATCTGTCGAATTGTTGACGAGCTATTTATATTTTTCGCTTTTCGTTCGGTCTTTTGGAATATCATGTAGAATTTTTAAGACATTTAAGCAGTGTACACAGTACAAAAAAAACAAGACTATGAATATTTTTGATCACCAAATTTATTATGAATACAATAACAGTCATACTTTTACATAAATAAAAAAAAGAGAGAAATAAAACAATTACACACAATAGAATGAATAGTAAAAACATAGAGTTATAGAACGTGGCTAGATGATGAGAAGACATACACTCACATTCTATTTTATGAATTTTTTGAGGTTATAGGATTATTTGGATAAGATGGAATTATTATTATGATTATTTAACTTTCTCCTATCGATAAATTATCTTTTGAACAAAAGTGCATTATCTATCATAAACACACTATATATTACTCATAAACATTAATTATCTATCACTCATTTCGTACTAATGCATTCTGTAATCAAAAGATCATTTTTTCCAAAAATAACATCAAAAGAGCTAAAGTTATTTTAGAATTTATTCAATGATGAATATGTCGATAATAAGTGCTCATTAAATTAAATTCTTTTATTAACTTTAACCTATTTATTAGTGTTTCTTATGATTTATTAGAGTGGAATTAATTAAATATCATTCTGCCTCGAGAATCTTATTTAAGATATTAAGGTTCAAAGAACTATATTTTTTTTTCTTTGTCCTTGTTTCAAGCAAAATAAAATTAGAATGCATAACAAATAAAGAATATGCGTAATTTGATAATGTATACATTAAAATACATCAAAACTAATGCCGTCATAGGTATTAACAGATATATCAGTGTGAATTTTAAGGTCAAAGTACTTTATTAAAAACTGTCAAAGGTTAATTTTGAGATATTTTCTCAATATATAAATTCAGAATTCAAGCATGATAGAATTAATGAAATATTATTTAACTTCTCGTACTATATTCTTAAAGAATCTTCTAATAAAACTAAATATATATTTCTTAAAACATTCCTAGGTCAAGTATCATATTACATAATTAAAAGATAGAATATATATATATATATATTTTTTAATATAACCAATTCTAATTTCCATTAATATAATTAATATTCATTATTCTTTTCAAGATTCAATTTTCGATAGACATGTTTTCGAACTTTTAGCAGCAATGTTATATACTTATTTGATATATTGGCTATTTGTATGTATATAATTTATAGTTCTGTTTAGTTTAACATTTCCTATGAATGTAAAAAAAGCATTTTATCAAATTAAACACTCTCTATAGTTGATAGGCTTCAAAATTTTCTGTATAAAATCGATTGACATTCATTATTTTTTGTTTTTCTAGTAACAGAAATATATTTATTTCTATTTGTGAATCTATTAAGAACACTTGACAAGTATCATCGAAAAAAAAAACCAATCATATTATTTTAAAATCTCGTTCATAAACATAAAAATCTATTACATATTTTGTTTAAATATTCTAGACGTTTTACACGAATTGAAAAAGATCGTCTCTTATCTATATATAAATATCGTTGTTCAGTAATAAAAGATTATCGTTTTTCTGTTGCTCATGCTGCTTATCTACTTGGTGATCGTTGTATACGTGAAATAACTCATGTATGGACATATCTTAATCCTGATATACAAAAAGGTTCATTTACACCAGATGAAGATGCTATTTTACTTCAACATGCCAATAAAAAATCATCAATTTGTTGGTCAACATTAGCTGCTAGTCATCTACCTGATCGATCAGCTGTTCAATGTCGACAACGTTATACTCAATTAATTAAATTTCAATCAACTGATAAGACAAAACGAACAAATCAAAAAGTATGTGTGTTATCAATAATAATCATTTGAATCATAGAAAAAAAGAAGATATCTTATTTCAATAAACATTAATCTTTACTAGTTTGGAAAAGAAATAAAAATTTCTTATAACTATCTTTATATATGTTTGAGATCATATTTATGAATTTTTTTAAATATTGAAATTTGACCTCTGATCGAATCACACATGATAAAAATATTCAGTAAACTATGAAATCAATGTGAAATAACCGAACTAATTTATCATTAAAAATAATATAATTAATATTTTGGTTTTATTTTTTATTTTTACTTAGACGAATTCTTCTCGTCAAACGAACTATATTCAATGGTTACAAAAACAACCAATTCATATACAAAATTTTCTGAAACAATTTTATTCAAAATCTCGTTTGACTCATCTACAAAAATCAATAATTGAAATGCATTCAAATAAAATTGAATTATTAATGAAAAAACTTTATAACAATCAAAATAATATTATAAAATATTTACCACTAGGAGAATTCATTCTTAAACTTAATATGCCAACGGTGACTGTCGATGAAATCTATACAAAATTTGTTAATAATATGTGATATAAATAATATTTTTTTTTTTTGTTCTGTTGTCTATGTTACGGACATATGACATCAAATGAATTTTATACATTTAACAAAAACAAAGATAAAGAAGAAAAAACTATACGAAAATACTTTTCTTTTTTTCTTTCGGTTTGGTATGATAATGAGATTTTATGTTTTCCTGTAGTTAAGAAGGAAGAACAAAAAACAAGGAGTAATCACAGAGTTGATGAAGGACGTTGTTCATTTTTATAGGCATGAAGTAAACGTTTTTTTAATGGTATACTGTGACCAGACGATAATGGTGGTGATGATAATGAGGCAATCGATGAATTAGACGTAGCAGAATATGATCGTTGCATTGGAATTTCATATATATCTGGTCGATTATGTATCGCCTTAAAATAAACAAATAGAAAACAAGTTATTAGAAGAAAATGTCATGGACTAAGTTCTGTTTTGAATAGGTCAAAAATATGTTTTCTTTTGTTTTTACCTATACTTAATGTTTCATGAATCGATTTTTATTAGAAATGTCTCATATATTTTTCTACAAGATGTGTAGTGTTTTTCTTTTATAAAAATATTTCTCATCTGATTATATCAAATTTTCTTTCAATGAAATTTTATTAATAGAAAAATACATAGAACAGTTTGAATTAAACCCGTTGATATTAGTCCTAGTTCAATGAGTTAGATTAACATTGATCACGTATCTATTTTAATATGTACGTTTTGCTATCTAATAACGACAAAAGATTTGCATATTATATTTTTGACAGATGCTTCCATGGATACTCAACCATAAAGTTCTCAGCGTTCATTGCGCTAATCATTTTGATAGAAAAGACCCTGGTATTCAAATTTACTCAATAAATTATAGTGCATAGTACTATAATTTATTGAGTAAATTTCAATATTTTTTTTTACCAAAATAATTAGCACCATGAACTTTACAGATGAAAAAAAAATCTTCTGAGAGTCTTATAATTTTTGTGGTTGACTACTCATGGAAATACCCATAAAAAAACTACCATTTACAAGCATTTTGTCAATGGTACTATGTTATTTAATAGAAATATAAAAATCTCTATTAATAGGATACGTCGAGACATAATCCTTTTTATTTCTATAAATAAAATGATCTTGAAATATTACATATTTTCGATATTCAAAATAATTCAATAAAAACATGTTTATTATAACTAGCAAGGAATATATTTTAATGAGAAAAATACTTAGTTAGACTAATGTATATTAAAAAAAAAATTCTTTTTTACTTTATTTTAACTAAGTACTACTTTTAAAATTGAAAATAAAAAAAAACATCGTTATAAATTTAACAATAACAATTTTCTTTATGGATTTTTATTTTTTAATCAAGCCAATTGTAAAGATCCTCGATTTTTATTCTAAGTCCATCCCAAAATATAAATAGAATGTCATGTCAAAATAGATTTCTATTAAGATTTTTATCTTTTTTATTTCCATGTTTCTTAAAAATTCTTTAGAGAATATGAAATAGAAAAGAAACTATTAATATTTGTTTCTATCGGTTATGTTCTATTACAAAGAACTCTTTATTAAATTTTCTTTTTTCATTTTATAAAAGAAACGATTTATTTTTGTTCTTTCATTTTTTTTTATGACAGTACACATCAGTTTTTCGAACTAAAAAAAGTCGATTTTGAAAAGAACATTTTTTTTTTACTTTCTCCTCGCAATATTTACTTTAGTTTTACGTGATGATGGTGCAATTGTTTGATGTGGTATGATAGAAGGCGATGATGGATTAGGTGATAAAGATGAAACTGAAGTCGATGATGCTAATTCAGGTGTCGCAGGATAACGACAACAATTGCATGATGATGTCGATGATGATGATGATGATGATGATGATGATAACGAAGATGCAGGTGAACAAGGTATTATAGGTACACGATCATGATGAATTTTAAATTGTGCATAGTTCGGTGAATTTAGATTTATTTGATGAAAAATGAATGGAGCTGAATTAGGTGTTGAACTGTTCATTGGTAATGAATATTGTTGTTGTTGTTGTTGTTGTTGTTGTTGATTTTGCTGCTGATGATGATGATGATGGCGAGAATGTGGATGTGATATATCGAAACGATATAAATCATTTTGATGATGATGAGAACGAGAAACCGGTGCTGAATTTAACGATGATGGTGGATGATCAAGTTCAAATGGATCAGGTATAGTGAATGGAGGATTATTCAATGATTTATTTATTGTTGGTGTTGATACTGGTTGCTGTTTTGGATTAACTCTTTAAAATATTTTTGAAAAATAAATAAATTATTTTAATTTTTGTATAATTTACCTTTTTCGTTTTAATTTTGATTGTGATGGTGACTGAGTATGAGTAGGTGAATTACGAGCACTACTGAGATTCTGAAAAATACTTGGTGTTGAACCTATCAAATATGTTTAAATAATTTTGTTTTATTTTAAGAAGAGATAAATTTACTATTTCTATTAAGTGTTGATGGTGCATGTTCAATATCAAGTTCTCGACGTATTAAATATTCAAAGTCTTTGGAAAATTCTGGTGATGATGGTCGTGCTTTTGTTTTTGTTGTTGTTGTCGTCGGCAATGTATTATCATTTCGTTCTTAAGATGAACAAATACAAAAAAGAACCAAAAAAAATAATGATATACATATATAATAATTTTTATGTACCTGGATTCATTAGTAAAGTTCTTGTTATAGAACTACGTGAACGTTGAATTCCAGTATCAGTTCCATTATCACTATTATTAGTTACACTTTGACTTGATTGATCATCAAGTATTTGTTGATTAATTTCTATAAGAAATAGATAAAAAAAGTAAAAGAATTTTAATTATAAATAAATAATTAACCTTCATATTGTTGATTAGTTAATGGTTGACCACCAAGTAATTTTGCTATGGATGAATTTCGACGACGTTGTTGTTCAGATATACCTTGTGGAGGTTCTAAATATATTTACATTTAATAGATATTTTCTAATAAAATTTCTTTTTTTGCTTCAATTAACAATAATTTACCTAAGGTAGACAATGGAGAGGACGATGCTATTTGAGCAGAAGAAACCATAGAATTAATTGGAATGTCAGATATAATTAACGGTGTATCATCAGAATTTGAATTATCGTCTATGACAAGTAAAGTAGGACAGGATGGTGGCGAAGATTGTGACGGCTAATAAAGTAATCAAGTAGAAAATCAAATGAAAAACATACGTAAACATCAGTTTTTTTTTCTATTTGATTGATATTAATAAGAATAAAAAAATGATAGAAAAAAAAGTACAAATCAAATGTTACATACATTAGAAGTAATAGGCGATGTTGTTCCTTGTCGTATTTGTGAGTTATCATCAATATCAACACTGTTTACTTCATCGATACTTGACAAGTACATAACTTTATATAAGTTAAAAGGATCTGAAAAGAAAAAAAAACCTATAGACTCACTTTTATTTTGATCAAAACTTTCTTTTATTTTTTCTTGTTCCTCAGGTTATATATATATACGCATTTCAAATTGAAGTATTTGGTTTTTTTTATTTTAAGCACTTTCTATTTTGTTTTCATTTGTTTTCATGTAAGATTAAAATAATTATATCATATCTACTAAAAATATAAAATTAGCATCAAACGAACAAACCTATACCCATATCTATTTATAAATATCAATAGACTAATGCACAAGTAGATATTATTAGTCGAGATGCACAATATTATTAAGACATGTGATTGCTTATCAATAACACATATATTCACATAGTTGATATTAAAAATAAAGACTGATAACGAATGTGTACTTTCTCCTAATGCTGAATTAGACAAGTATATATATAGAAATACACACATACACATAAATTTGTAAATGAGAAGGTAAATTGTTAGGTGCAATAACAACAGCAGTACGTTTTTGCTTTTTTTCGACTCTTCATCCCTTTTTTTTCTCCTTCGACTTCTTCGCCTCAAGAAGCTGAATTGTATGAGCGTATAGACTGATATTTCTTCTTTTCACAACGAACAGACTCACTTGCTGGCTGACTGGCTGGGAGTAAAAGGAAAGAAATATGTGTAACAGCAAAAGAAACCGAAAGAATGAAAAAAACCAAAGAAAAAGAAAGACAAGAAGCACAGCGGACGGATACGAAAAATAGTGGATTGTGTGCAACCATGCAAGCAACAAGAAGAAAAAGACAGGCATATTCGAACTCTTATGGATGTCATTTAACATAAAAAAAACAGACACAAAACACACTATCGTTTAGGTCGATAAGTACGGAATGTGCAAACATCTATATATCGAGTACAAAAAAAAAAAAACTTTGTCTAGCGATAAAGAAAAGAAAACATGACTAGGAAGTGCGCAAAAAAGAAAAATCAGGCTAATAAAGAATAAACTCATATGTATATATCAGATATATCTATATATAGATACTATTAATTATGTATAAATGCATTATTAAATTCAAATTTACTAAGAAAAATACAAAAAAAAAAAACTAGATTCTCATTATTTCTTTTGTTTTTTACTATTATACGTAATATACACACCTTCTCTTTGACCTTTTCGATTCATATTTTTAGTATTATTTAATTTTTATTTTCTTTTCTACTCAATCGAAGAAAAGAAAAGCACACTACTTATTTACATTGTTGTTCTATCCAACATGTACACCTAATATTGACATGAAAATGATTATCTAACCTTTTGCGAAAATAGAAAAAAAATCAGTACTTGCTATTTTTTTTCTCTTCTATTATTACACACACATTGGTATTTATTTTTTAGTACTATCGTATGATTAAGTAAAACGAATTGTACTTAGCCATATTTTCAAGTAACAATAGTTGAAAATAAAAATATGCATAAAAACTATTCATAATTAATAATTATGAGAAAAGAATCATAGAAAAGCTTTCTGCTTTTAATTATCCACACGAAAGAATTTTTTTTCAATTGAAGTACTTGAAAACCTATAATAGTTAAGAAGAAAAGAATAAAAATATTTTTTTGTTAAAATGATGTTGTTTTTCTTTTTTTTTCTATCTAAATTGATCTTACAATAAAATAAAATAAAAATATTTCGATGAAATATAAGAAAGATATCTTTCAAATTAAGATAAATAAAATGATCTATAAAAAAAAAAACAATATATATATATATATATACAACTACCAATACTTTCCTTTAATATCGTTGTGAATAAAAACATGTTTGAAATGACTTTTATCATCTGTTATTTATCTAACTCGAACCATTTAATAATCATTTCTATTATTAAAGTATTTCTTTGACCTGTCGTACTTATTATTCATGTTGTCATTCTTTTTATATTCGACATATCTGCAATTACGTGACAATGTTTTTTATCATTAACCTCGATTATGTTTTATTAATCTAAAATAACCTTTTTGTTTTTTTTTTTGTTTTTTATTTTTATTTTAATGATTATAGATGTCTACTGAAAATCATGAACAAAAAACATCTATCACTAATAATGATAATATAAATCATGAAGAAAAACAATATCTTAATATAGTTAAAGAAATTATTGAAAAAGGTGTTAAAAAAAGTGATCGAACAGGTATTGGTACACTTTCTATATTTGGTCCAACAAATATGCGATTTAATTTACGAAATGGATGTTTTCCATTATTAACAACAAAACGTGTCTTTTGGCGTGGAGTTATTGAAGAACTTTTATGGATTATTAGTGGAAAAACAGATGCAAATATACTTAATGAAAAAAATGTTAAAATATGGAATGATAATGGTACAAGAGAATTTCTTGATAAACTTGGTTTTACTCAACGTCAAGAAGGAGATCTAGGACCAGTCTATGGTATGTATTAATAATTAATTATAGGAACATATGTTTCAATTTAATTATTTTGTTCGATTCTGAATAATTGACATTCTTCAATAAGACAATATTATTATTGTTAGACATGAATAAGGTTATTGGGTGTGATTGAGAAATTATCAAAATAAAAAATATATTGGGTAATTGAGTCTGATGAATATTGTCAATGTGTTTGAAGTTTTACACAAGTTGTTTTTGATTTTTATTCATTCAAAATATCGATAATTTAAAAAAATATTTATGACTTAAATGATTAATTACTTGTGATTTGAGATTATGTACATAATGAGCTATAAATATTCTGAACAGATTTGGAGCTGTTAACTTATTGCTGCGAAGATACTGCATTTTTATAGAATTTGTTTTTAGGTTAATATCATATTCTATTTTAGAAAAATTCATTTGCAAATTTTGAATTGAAAAATTGCATCGAGAATAGTTTATTGTCATAATTTCAAATATTTTTCGTTATTCCTAGTCTTAGACATGGCTATGGTAAAAGTGTGTCTTTTACATCGTTGATATATATATCAGTAATTTTGATGTTCTTATATCAAGATAGAAACAAATCAAAAGAGTTGAAATTTTAAAAAATAAATTCTGTTTAAGTCGAAATTCAAAAATGAGTTTTCTTTTTTGATGTGCTTGAGAGAGACTACGACATAAACTTTAAAAAAAACAGCGTAAAAATGCAATACCTTCACAGTAATAAGTTAAGTATCTGAACTCTTTTCAAGATATTCATAGCTCATTAGGATCTTCATGATGCACATAGTTCTAATTTAAAATCAATTAATCATTTGGAAGACTTTCCTCGTTAGTATTAATTTCTTACTATTGATAGCAGCAAGAACATTATTCTTTCAATTGTAATGTAATAATAATATGACTTTCACTCACGAATTCTGGTTTGATATGCATTGATTAGTTTTCGGAAATAAATTGTTTTTCAATAAAATTTCTTCAAATAATAATATTAATTATTCAATTATAAATATATATTATTGTTAGTTTAATTATGATTATATTCTATAGGTTTTCAATGGCGTCATTATGGTGCAAAATATATCGATTGTAAAACTGATTATACAGGTCAAGGTATTGATCAACTTGCTCAACTAATTCATATGATTAAAACAGATCCCAATTCACGTCGTCTTATTTTATGTGCATGGAATGTAAATCAAATACCTGAAATGGCTTTACCACCATGTCATGTATTGTGTCAATTTAATGTATCACCATCTAAAGAATTGTCTTGTCTTATGTATCAACGTTCGTGTGATCTTGGTTTGGGTGTTCCATTTAATATTGCGTCTTATTCTTTACTTACGTATATGATTGCACATATATGTGATTTAACACCAGGTGATTTTATTTATACAATGGGTGATGCACATGTCTATCTTAATCATATTGAACCATTACGTGAACAAATTCAACGAGAACCACAACCATTTCCAACATTAACAATTGTTAATAAACGAAATTCGATTGATGATTTTCATATTAATGATTTCAAACTTGAAAATTATTTACCAGATCGTCCTATTAAAATGCAAATGGCTATATAACTAAATTATTAATTAGAAGATCTGAATAAATAGATCTGTGACTGAAAATATTTTTTTTGTCTCTTAATTGTATTATACTATATTATGTATTAAAAAAGAAAAGATATTAAGAATCTCATACTTATTATTCTTCTAATAGATTCTTAAAAATATTTTAACGCATGAGAAAATTGATGCTATAAGATCATTTTTCAAAAAAACAAATGATTGCCGTTGATATAAGAGAAGTTCTTAATCTTTTTTATAAAATTATTGACACGTAAGTATTGAGCACGTCTGATTAAAAGAACAATAAGATGTTCTTATATTCAAGAACGTAGTTAAATATGACATTTTGTTTGATCTACTTTCAAAGATAATGACAAATTCAACGATAAATATCGTTATCTATTGATTACATCTTATTTTATTTTTAGTATTGACAGGAGGTTATCGGTTCTTTTTTTCTCATATTAATTTGAGTTAACTTGGTTTATCTACGCTATAAATAGAAACCGAGAACTAATTCTAGTGGAGGAAAACATTCCTTAAGATTGTGCATAATAAACAGCCCACAAACTAGTACAATACTTACAAAAATAGAATTATTTGTTCTTCTCTCTCATCATTTAATTATTATTGGGCATAAAATTAACTAACATATGTCTAGATCAATTAATATTTTCTTCCGGTCTTTATACTCTCAACGTTTTTTTCCTGTAGATAAAAGAATAAATACATAAATGAACAGATGTATTTCAATTTCCAAATTTTACTGTTACCTTAAATAAATTGAAAAAGTCTCGTCTGATACCTTTGTAATCGATAACGTACAATAAATAGATAAAAATCTTCGATTAATAACATATAACATTCTGTTATTAAATATATGATACTTTCAAGGGAAAAAAAAATAAATTTAATAGCTAATCTTTATTTTCTATATTTAATCATGTTAGTTTATGTATGTAGGCATTATTCTTGTCATAAATCTCTGAAAAATTTTTATTTTACATATTAAACGAGGTCGATAGTTTGCTAATGGCAATTCTGAAAATAGAAAATAAGAATGTGCTTTTCTTTCAACGAGTGATGAACAAACTATTTTCGATTCAATTTCTTTAAACGGTTAATTCAAGGTTTGATGAAAAGAAATATGTCAATAAGAAATGATTCATAGAATACTGATTATCATATGAGAAATTGTTTCTGTGTATTGCAGTTAAATATGAAATAATGAAAATAATCAAGAAGTTTAAAAATGTTTTATTTCAATCGATAATGATAAATAAGAAAATGAATTAGTTATTGTCTTTATTACTAATGTATTTTGAGAACAAAAAACAAAAAAGAGTTTTTAATAAATTGAACTTTCATATACTTTTTTTGTTTTATTGCTTTTGTTATTTATTTTGATATCATTGAAATATCTCAAAAAAAAACTCAACCTAATAATAACATTTCAAAGATTTTCTATAAAGTTATTTAGTAATAAAGCGACTTAAGGGCCCCCCACCCCTCAAAAAAAAGGAATTTTCGACAAAAATAGCGATTTTTAGATTTATACATAGTTAGATAGCCCATTATCTCTACTTTCGAACGCACTATAATTTATTGGTTTTTCGATGGGTTTTGAGGGTTTTACAACGGTTTTTCTGAAGACCCCTGCATCAAAAATTTTTTTTTTCGAAAACTTCAGTTATTGAAATCAATAGAGAGTGAAGAAGGTGAAACTCAAGAGGATGATGCTTACGAGCCAGGTGGTGATGACTGAGCATGAACCCGCGAATTTCGTTGTATGTTGTTTTATACAATAAACACAAGAATAAGTCATTAATTTTCTTTTGCCTACTCGGCAACAGAAAATTGAATGTTTTGTTTCGTAATATCTGATTCAAAACACTAGTTTCATTATACATATTAAATTCAAGTAATTTTATAGATTTTTTCAAAAACCAGTGGTTTTTGATGGTTTTTCGTGAGACCAACGCTTACAGGTAAAAAGAACTACGTCTCACATATCTCTCCATGTGCTCATACGATTCGCCATAGTCGATAACCTATAATAAACTGCCTTCTTGTTTATTCACTACCATTTTTAAACGAAAAAATCGCGATAATCAAAGAAAAAATTGTTTTGTGTTTTTCTCGAAACTGTTTTTTTTCGTTTTCTTTGACTGTGTGTCAAAGATTTCTCCGCCATTTTAAATGTTAGAATGCTCGGGAAGGTTTTAAAATGAAGGTAAATATCAGTGCTACAACCTAACAAAGCCAGAATTTTTGTTTTCGATTTATTTGTTTACAAAAAACTCGAGTTTTCTAAAAAATTGATCTAGGTTTTTCGAAAAAACTGTCTAAAAAAATTAATTTTTTTTTTTTCAAAAATCCGGCTTTGTTAGGTTGTAGGGGCAGGTCTTCTCTACATTTTGACACCATCCCGAGGTCCGTATCACTAAAATTGAAAACAAAATCTTTGACACACAGACGCCTACTTTTGACCCTTGATGTTACAATAACTCGCGAAAAACTCAATATTATGAGCTCAAATTTTTACTGAGAACTATCAATGGTCAGATACATATTCAATAAAAATTTCAGTAAGATTGAGTGTTCTGGGGGAAAAAAAAATTTAGAGGGGTGGGGGGCCCTTAACTTTTTGATTACTAACAAAAAATACACATACGTAAAATAAATTGGTTTTATGCGAGCTTACATTTTCGTTTCTTAATGGAGAAATCTAAACATGGGCCGCAACAAAATGATACTGTTGAAAGCTTGTTCTGTTTGACGTTTGCTTTTATCCAAATGTATCAACAAAAATATGCCTTATAAGTGGTTACATTAGTTTCACGTGATGATGAAACTTATGACGCATGTATGCGTCATCGATCACCAAACAGTTAATTAATATTGAATAAAAAAAGGCTAATCACTTTACTGTCTAGCAGTAGAAAAATCAAACGTAAAATATATTTGTTATTTTTTTTTTTACATAATAAAAATTCCATCTGTTTTCTTTTTTACATTTCGATGAAATCATTCATTTATTGCACTTTGAAAGATTATTGAGTCGAATACAACCAATAGATGTCTATAGATACTGAAAAGTATTACATTTTTTTATATGTATAGTCGTGTTATATTAACATATCGTTATCATTAATCTTTTTTTATTTTTGCTGAATCGTAATTATTGGTTTAATCTGTATGCCATGAAAATTATACCTTATATGTTGATAATATTTATTTACCTCTACATATCAGCTGACAAGACTCTATCTAATCGATTTCGATGGTATGGTATCACAATATAAAAGGAAAAGAAAAAACAATCGTAAATAATGTAGGGGCAATAATCATACGAAGAACGCTTCAGTATTTTTCAGACGAAGAAAAATAAAAAAAAGAAAGGTTATAATAAAATACTTTTCACTTGTGCTTTTAGACCTTTTAAGTTTGATTATGTCGGCTACAAATAAAAGTCCTAAAGAATTGATGGAATATCGACATTTAGGTCGAACGGGTCTTAAAGTTAGTGTATTATCATTTGGAGCATGGGTAAGATTTATAAAAAAAAAGAAATAACAAAATTCTCTATTTTATAAAATATTTATCTAGGTAACATTTGGTGAACAATTTGATATAGGTGAAGCATATAATTGTATGAAAATTGCTTATGATAATGGTTGTAATTTTTTTGATAATGCCGAAGTATATGCTGCTGGTCGAGCTGAAACAATTATGGGTCAAGTACTTAAAAGAATGTTCGATCAAGATGGTATTCAACGAAGTGATTTAGTTATTGCAACAAAACTTTTTTGGGGTACACCATATTATCATGGAGAAGCAAATAAATCAAATTTAAAAGGTTTATCACGTAAACGAATTATTGAAGGCATACGAGGAAGTTTAAAACGATTAGATCTTGAATATGTTGATATTGTTTTTGCACATCGTCCGGATTCACATACACCAATGGATGAAATTGTTCGAGCATTTAATTGGATTATTGATCAAGGTTATACTTTTTATTGGGGAACATCAGAATGGTCAGCTGAAGAAATTCGAGAAGCATGGGAAGTAGCCGATAAACTTAATTTAATTGGACCATGTGCTGAACAACCACAATGTAAATGAATTTTTAAATATTAATAATATAATTTTTTTTCTTTTTTTCTTTCCTTCTTAGATAATATGTTACATCGTACTCGATTTGAAGTTGAATATGCACGTCTTTATAAACCTCCAATTAGTTATGGTACAACTATATGGTCACCATTAGCATCTGGTCTTTTAACTGGAAAATATAGTGATAAAAAGTTTGCTGATGGTGATAATCGTTTAGGTCTTAAAGGAAACTTATCATGGCTTCGAGAACAATTAGAATCTGGTCAAGGTCTTAATGGTCTTGAAGAAAGAAATGTTGATCGTATTATGGAAATAGTTGAAAATTTACGACCAATTGCTGAAAAATTAGGTGCAACATTAGCACAATTAGCTCTTGCTTGGGTAGCTAAAAATTCTAATGTAAGTACAGTTATTACTGGTGCAAGTCGTTCAAGTCAAGTGACAGAAAATTTCAAAGCATTAACATTTATTCCAAAATTAACACCTGATATTATGGAAGAAATAGAACAAGCTTTAAAAAATAAACCAAAACAACCATATGATTGGAGATCAATGAATTAAAATTATTTTTCTTTTTAATTTTTTTTTTAAAAGAAGAAATAGAAAAATTTGTCTGAATACAAATAAAAACATATGAAGACGTCTATATGTCAAAAGTAGTAACCATTATTAAAGATCTTCAAGTTCATTAGACATATGATTACCTACATTATATATAATTGCCGATATTTTTGTTTATCGAATATCAAGTACAAGCATAGGATAATAATATTAAAATTTTAGTTATGTTCTTTAGATATTAAAAATATTTTTATACATATTGAGCATAATTTTATTGTAATCATTCAAAGACTTTGTCTTGATAATTTTTCTATAAACTATTGAGTTTTACTTGATTGACATTTTGAATGACAAAAAAAAAAATGAATTCAGATACATTGGATGATGATTATTCGTATATGTTTACCATTTATATATAATTAATATTAAGCAAAAAAAGTATCAATGTAGTTGTTCATTGTTGGTTCTTTGTACATATAAATTATGACGTTATTGTTGACTTCAAGCTTATAATACGCAAAATCGAATATCACGATGATCAAATTATCAATTTTTTAAATTATCAAATATAAGTTGTAGAAAAATAAAGAATGCTTTTATAAATTTTTTTTCTAGTCTATATTAATAGATTTTTAAAAAAATGCTTTATATTTTTCAATTTGTATAAGATATGGAAGAATGTATAAAATTACTTTTTTTTTTACAAAGCTATTAAATAAGCTTAAATTCAACGTTATAGGATCATTCAAGGCCATAGTATTTTCGTTGTTCTTTAACGTTACTATATGGACAGCAAAATTGAAGATGATACTAGATTCGAATGAGTCTATAATAAATAAAAAGTTAATACCTGTGGTGGAATGAGCAGAAAAAAAATAGGCTGTCAAGCAACGACACGAGAGGCCAATGAGACACAACATTATAATCATAAAGGTACATATACTGAATACTAAAAATCGACGAAAAAATTCATGAGATCTTTACGTCAAAATGTGCAACATAAGCCATGTTTTTTTTTTTCAATAGAAATATTCAATCAATTCTGCATCACATTCAACATGTCTCATTTAGACATAATATATTTTTTAGCATATTTTAACCAACAAATATTTTATTCTTGCATTTAATTTCGATATGAATATGTACGTTGAATTATTTAATATGTCGTATCTAATACAGAATTAAGACTAATTTTATGATATTAATAAATTAATTTAGTTTTCATAAAAATTAAAACTATTAAATAAAATTTAAGTTTTTTTTTGTGTAGATATAAACAGTGTCTTTGAAATTTAATTAAAAGATTTTAAATCAAATAAACATTGAAGACTAATACAAATCTGAATTGTGAAACATTGGATTCTTATTTATTAGTTAAACATTTAGTATTAATGACTGATAAGAAATTATTTTGATCGAGTGTATAAGTAACAATACCTCTATAGACTTCAGTTGTCGCGTTGATATACATAACATTTTTTTGCATTGTTTTTTGTTACTTCTACTATCAAGAGAAACAACCAACGGATTAATTAAAAGATTTGAAATTTATTTTATTGAATGTTTGATGATTTTATACTATGATCGTATCGTATTCAGTCGATATTATGGCATAGAGATCATAGTTTTGTATGATGAGTATTATTCTGATATAGAATGAATATCAAATTTAATTTACAACAAATAAAGACTTGGAAAACGATATATAAGATCAAGACAATATTTTTGAAAAATTCAGACAACAAATTTTATTCTTTTATTAGTGTTTGTTTTTAATAAATCATTATTATTCAGTTTTATATTTTTAAAAATGTTTTATAATGATTCATAGTATCCAGTTTAATTAGAAAATTCTATATAGACATTGAAAAAAAGTGATTATAAGAAAACTGATTTTTAAAGTTCATATATTTTTTTCAGACATGATAATATAATGTATAAGCATAGATTTTTTTTCGTATTCAATTTTGTCGAAGTGGTGGATATTTAACTTTTTTATTTTCATCCAAAATGACACGTACGACACCACTTTTAATTGTTGCGTCAGCTGCTGGTGTACCATCATCGACTACTTCAATATTTTGTTCACCTATTTTTGTCATCAATAAAATAAAAGTTCATTTGTTTTTGTTTTCTTTTATATCAATGTCTTTCTTACCATCTCGTTTAATTGTTTCAACTGCTTCTTTTTCCGATTTACCAACAAGATCATTCCAACGTTTGCGTAAATCGGAACAACCGGCACTCATAGCTATTGTAAAATCTTACGAAAAAAAAAATGAATAATACTGAATCCCGAATCAAATATATAACATACTGCGCAATATTAATAAATCTTACCCTGATCCTGTTACCAAATATTTACTCATTGTCGTTGTTATTTTATATGCTATCTTTTCTGATAGTGAAACTCGAATAAGTAAAACGAAAAAAAGTTTGTAAATATCAGACATCTATAGCGAATGTAATAACACCAGGTGTGATGACATTTTCTGTTTTTGATGAATTTTGGATACTTATAAAGTCTGTTGAGGTAATTCTGATCAAAAATTAAAAATTTCATTTTATTTTTTTTC